>ML806789.1:390470-434192 GCA_009831015.1 Picea engelmannii | reverse complement strand
TTTAATGTTTAATAAAGAAATTAATGATACAAAATTTAAATATAATCTTTAATAAATTCAAATCATAAAGTTTCATTTTAATTTAATTTAGTGTTAGGTGTTGGCTAGGTACTAACTGTAGGTTTAGGTTCATGACCAAAACACAATAAAATTTGTCATATGGTTTATGATGACCAAAACCAAATGATAACTTGGAGTAGGTAAAATGCAAGAGTTAAATTTTAAGTTCAGCATAATGATTATGATTGAGGGTAAAAGATTGATGAATGGAAGAGGTGGAAAATAAAGACAAAGACTTATTGAGCAAAGGTTTTCGAAACATGAGACAAATGACCAGAGTTAGCAAAATTCGAAAAAAAATTAGGCTAACATTTTTAGCTACAACATTTAGAATTAATAGAGTTTGGCTCTTCTTTCTTTTATAATTTAATTTTTTAAATAATATGGAAATTTATAAGCCCATCTTGCATTTGACATTCAATCATGTTGCAATCATTATCTCCTACTTGCCTTATACTTAATTATACAAAAGGTTTTGATTGTTATTGTATTGGTCATTATGATGGAGAGTTGGTCTCCATGTTAGTAGTTTTCCTCTAAGTTTTAGGAGGTTGTTATATCTAGTTGAATATGAAAGATTCTCCCCAACTAGTTGACTCCTATTTTGGGTTGTGGTTGAGATATTCTCTTAAATGTTTGTTATTTTTCTATGATAGTGTGTCTATCTCAGGAAAAAGTTTGATGTATTTATGTGTACAATTATTGGTTTAATAGACCACTCAATACACTTTTAGTGAGTGTAACAATGTCCACTCTCCCATTTCTCTATATGGTATTAGAGATAGTACAACCCTGGCTCTCTCACAAGAGGGGTTGTGATCACACAAATTACACACTATTAATCCTAATATGTAAATACATGATTATCATAGGAGAGTGGATCGATTATGTAGGTGGTTCCTATGATGTATCTATGGTAATTTTTTTCACTATTATTAGTTTATGGTGTTGTATATGATCCTTGTCCATCCCATTGATTTGTTGATTGTGTCAATCATTTGGATTTGGTTCATTTCTCTTGATACATGCATGAAAAATACCTATTGTGTGAGACCATTCTATTATAGATCATCCCATGTGATGCTTGAATATTATTGCATCACTAGTTTGATTTGATTAGGGGATCAAATTTTGCTCAAATTTCAAAGTGCTCGGAATGCGACGAAAACAGTGCCATTGCGTCCATCTCATCTTCCTGATTCTGGCGGTATATTTACTTTGTCAATGGACGTCGTATGAATAAGATATCGCGATCTGTTCGCCAAGGCAAACAGGGAAAAATTTGATGCTGACTATACCTGTCCATACAGTCCGTACGGTCTGACGTGGCAGGGCCGTACAGACCGTACGGTGATGACATGGCAGTTGTTTATTGGTTTATTGTTGGCGAGTCGGGTGTTGACACGTGTTCGGTTGGTGGCAAATGATATGAGGACACATGGCCCAATCCATGAGCGCCACGTGTCCCCCTCATTGTTTGGTTTAAGTTGTTATATAAAATGTAATGGGAGTCCGCGGGGTTCGACCCCCGGACCTCCCCTACTATGTAAATACTTCACAACCTTCCGCTAACCACTATGCCGACCTTTGTTCCTTGTTTCATATATCAACGCACATATATTTAAACTTGATTGTTGTATTAAATGGAAAGGGGGGCGGGCCGGGGCTTAGCCCCGACCCGTGGTTTCATTCCACAACATATGACCATGTTCTATGTAATGTAGCCGACCGTTTGGTATGCGCGCGCATTTTGAAACTTAACCCTTGGTCATATAAACGTGTGCCATATGACTTGGAGCGCGGGGGTTAGTTGCACGGTTTGGTAACGACTTAACCACCATTGCCTAGCGCGTGGTCATATGCTCTCATACGGCCAAGTGCTGAGGCGGTTAGGGGCTGACATGCCCTTAACCGTCCTACGGTTTGCACCGTTGGCGCGGTTGCGCCCGGTGCTGGGTTTATATGCTTTAAAATGCGTGTGAGCCAGGTTCATTCAAGAAGGGTGCGAATTGTAGAACGAGAGATAGCAAGCTTGAAGAGGGAGACTTCCAGGAGGCCTAACTTCTTCATTTTTCGACCGACTGAGGTGTCGAAAGATCCCAGACAGGGGTTTTGGGACGCTGGGAAGCCATTGGAGCAGTCAGTTTGTCAGTTTGAGCATTGTAAGACATGTTTTTGAGCACTTTTTGAGCAATTAATAATAATGATCCATTGGAATCTGGACCAGGAGATGTAGCCCATAAGAAGGGGTGAACTCCTTTATCAATTGTTGTGCTTATGTGTTTATGTTCAATGTTTATGCTGCTGTCTATGTGTAATTTGCATAAGTAATCCTTTATTTTATGTGTTGCAAACTGATCCTTTTGCTTTAAACACATAACATTCACTTGCAATAAGTTTTCAAGTTTTTCAAGTCTTCTTCAATTTTAGATCATGATTGGTGTTGAGAGTAATGGAAAATGGTTGGCTTTGGCCTCATGAAGGTTAGAGGGAAATTCATTGGAGTTACATTTTGAATTTCTATGATTTACAAGGAGTGTACATCTACTAAGGTTGATCCTGGTTTGTTGGGATCATTTTTTAATCTGTTGGTGTAATGTTTGTAGTAGATCTAGTAGGGTGTTTATGGAAGTTGTGATCACTTGGGAGATGGGATGTTAATTTCCATGACATTTAATGAGGATGGATTATTTTAGGACTTGGTGTTGCATGGTGAGCCAATTAGAGAAAATATGAGATTGTTGTAGTAAGGTGCATGAGAAAAATTCCCTTAAATTTCATGGGGAAGTTAGTATGCATCATGGGGGCTTCACCTTGTTGACCAATATCTTATCACATTCATTCATAAAAGGGGTTTTTAAATTGTGAAAAATAAAGTCAATATATTGTAGGTATTGGGGAGGTTTGGGGTATTGAGGGGTTTATAGATATTTGAGGGTATAAAAAGGGGTATCTAGTAAACATAGGGGTTTAATTTATTGGAAAGATGTATTGGGAGGGGGGTTCAAAAAAATGATTTTTTGAGGTATTTATCAATATCTAGTGAAATTAGGGGTATTATTTAATATCCTAAAAACACAGGTGCTATGTCATAGGTTCATTGAGTGAAGACCCTGTGGTATGCATGTGGCATGGTAGCACCTAATTTCATGATACACACACCTATAATGGTGTTGGGATCCTTGTTGATGATCTTTCTTTTGATGTCTGGATTGTATCTTGAAAAATCACGGAGAGGTTGTGACAAACAAACCAACTGATCCCAATCCCATCTTGATATGATGATAAGACTATTGATTGTATTGGATAAGTCACAAGAAGAGACATTTTGTGGATGTTGGAGCATGACTCTTAGTGATTTTGATTTGGATATGTTTCAAATTTCATTGAACCTGGCCTGGTAATTGGTGCACAATTTTCTCCTTAATTACTGATTGTGAGATTGTATGAATTATTGATGCTTAAATGTGTCCATATTCCATATAAGGAAATCTATACTTGCTAATCTGGTGGCTACATGAGAAGTCAATAGTTTTTGGCATTCATTGATGCATTATAAACATTGTTGTGGCCTACTGTGGATCAATGAAATTATAACAAGATTGAAGAGTTGATGTTGTGTACTAGAAGGAAACCTATCACCATATATATAAGCCAAGAAAGTTATCCATTTGTGTTGTTTCTCCATAATGCAGAAGGTCCACACTTGGGTGTGCAAGTCATGTTCTTGTTAGTGCCATAATATATCTAGTGATATTTACATGTGTTATTGCTAGTGAGTGATAAGAAGTTCTCTTTGATGAGTTACTAGAGGAGAGAACAAGTGGGTGTTCACTAATCTAGTGTTGATATATAATCATTGTTGTATTCTAGCATTCAAATGCATGGAATGGGATAACAAGGATCCACCCTTGGTTTTAGTTTTGTACTTTGTGAGATACCAATTGTTGGGCTTATATATAGAGTTAATGTTGGAGCTAGTCTCATGATGTTTGTTTTAGATATTGAGAACTAATCCAGATGATACACAACTAGTGCTTTTGATTTGGTTGGTTATTGTGGCAATGAAATATGCAACTAAGGTTCATTATTCTCACTAGAGAAGCCAAGTGTTGGTGACATATTTAACTTTGAAGTGGTTTGTAGTAGGGAGGAGAAATATATTGGTTCGGGCATGGTCTATATTTTTCTTCTTTTTGGAGTTTCGTCCAATAGATGATAGGGATGGTTTCCATGCTAGATTGAAAGTAGTGTTTTTTCTTTGGATCTTGAGCTTCTGTGTGTCACATAAGGCCTATATCTACAAAAATATGGTGTCAATATTTTTCCTATGTGTGCCAACAATTGGTAAATGGAGCATGAGGCATATATCCATTACTGTGTCAAAATGAATGGAATTGTTAAATGATTTACTAGGTATGATATTGGTCATATGAGAATTACTTGGTATGTCCAAGTTGATGGCTTGCTTGGTGTGTTCGAGTTGAGCATTAGATGGATTGATGTGTTTAATCTACGATGGATATCTTGTTTGGTTTTTTCAAGAAGAGCATTAGATGGATTGGTGTGTCTAAGAGAATAGCTTCCTTGGTGTGTCTAACCTAAATTGAGGATGTCTTGGTGTGCCCAAGAAAAGAACTAGATGACCCTTAGTTATGGTGTGTCTTATCTATAAGGTTTAATCTCAATGATGAATAGGTGATTTCAAATTAGGTAGGATATATGGATGTGCATCCTTATGCTTGTGATCCAGGTGGATATCAGTGTCCACCCACCTCTTCTAGTTGGCTTACATGTACAAATTTCATCTTGGCAGTTACATTTTTCATTTTGATAGTTTTTTTATAGTTTTTTGAGTTACAAACTTCTGGGGCCATTTTGAGGCTCTAAATGACGTTTTTTTAGACTTTTGGGGGGACAAGGATTGCCAATAGGATACCTTGGCCCTTGGCGACAGTTTTAATCCTTGGATAGAACTTCCCGACGATGTATCAAATTCCTAAAACAAAGATCATGTGTAAAATTTATGACCCTGGGAAGTTGATGTACCAACTTACCCCATCGAGGCCCACATGACTTTTGGCGCTTCATCTTCCAGGGTTAGGTTTTTGGATGTCTAGGGATTTATGATTACTTCCAGATGCTAAAAATACCCAAAGGTCTCATTTTAATGTGCTTATACAAATGTGTGTATCCTCCACATATCTTCTTAGAGATTAACTACCGCCAATTGAGCAAGATTGTTTTCATTCTACATTTTACAGTTTCAGTAGATTTCTTTATTGAATGGAAGTTAAGTTCCATTGTATATTTATTATTGTTCTCTGCATATCTGTGTTAATATTATATATATGTGTTTCATTTAGTTATGCTCATAAATCTAGATCAATGGTATCAGAACGAAATGCTCTTCATTTGTTTCTTTGTGCATGTCCCCAACGAGGTCATGGTATAAGAAGTTGGGATTCGAACCAGTTGATCCTTTGCAATATTGGCCTCATCGAACCTGAATATCTCCCATGGGGGAAGAAGTGAGAGATGATGGGGTAGGAGATCCCTTTAAACTTTTGCTTGAGGAAGCTCTCTCACGATAAGGGAACGAGATGATGGATACATTTTTGCAAATCCTTCGAAGACTCCCAACAAGTGATGCATATTCCTCAAGCAGAGGCGCCACCCCCTTCAAGGTATAAATCAATTTTTATATTCCTATATTTGAAGGTCAGATAGATGCATATGTTGTAGACAAATGGTTAAACCTTCTAGAAGGTTATTTTTCTGTCCACAACTTTTTCGATAGAGAAAAGATTACATTTATGCTCCTTAAGGTTATCCCCCATGTCAAATATTGGTGGGAGACTTTCTATGAGAAAAAGGAAACAAATGGATCTACATTATTTGTAGTTGCACCTACTTGGGGATCCTTCAAGGATGCCATTAAGGAATAATACTACCCTGTTGGAAGTTATGAAAACTTGTATACAAGATGGACCAGACTATGAAAGGAAAGGGACCAAATAGTGACAAAGTTTACCGATGTATTCCATACCTTGTGCACCAAGATGGGTATCAAAGACTTTGAGTGGCATCTAGTGCTCAAGTACCGTGGAGGTTTGCATAGATACATCCATATAGAAATGGAGTTTCTAGACATTTCATACTTGGGGGCGACCCATCGATATTTTGTCAAAATCGAGTAGAAGCTTAAATAGAAGACATGATAGTTTAGGTCTATAAACACCTAACAGTAGAAGCAAGGAAAAGGTGGCCCCAACCCATAAACAAAGGGAAAATAAAGCATGGAAAACCTTAGGACAACCAGTCCAAACCAAAAACAAAGAAGGAAAATGGAAATACAAAGAAAGACACCGATAAATGGTGCGAGTTCCATAAGATCCCCTAGCACAATGTCATTGAATGTTGCTGAAAAGAGTCATTGGTGGTTGAGGTGAAATTATTTGAATCAAATGCAGGCTCTGATTCAAAGTCAGAAAAAGAAAAAAGGAGACATATCATTGATGCAGAACCAGATGCCATTGTTGTTACCACAACCAAGGTCCAGCCTGGTGAACCTGATGAACGAGAGGAAGGTGAGTGCCTCTTTCATTCACATATGTGGGTGAAGGTCACTCCACTTCACTTCATCATTGATAGTGGTAGGAAAAATAACCTCATCTCAGTGGAAGTTGTCAAGCGGTTGGCTCTGCCAACAACACCACACCCACAATTGTACACCATTGGATGGATCTGCCAAGGGAGCGATCTTTATGTCATCCAACAATCTCACCTGGCCTACGACATCAAGCCCTTGAAAGTTGAGGTACTGTGTGATTTCACCCTCCTTCAAGTTTGTGATGTTCTTTTTGGCCAACCTTATTTATGGAAGCTTCATATTGTATATGAGTCTAGGCCTCATAGTGTTATAATTACTTTGGACAAGAAATGATACAAGATTGATCCAGATTTTATGAGCAAAATGAAATGAATAAAAATTATTAAAATATGATTAACAAAGAATAAAAAATATACAGTAAAATTGATTTTCTATTCAATAAGGAAATAAGGTAAAACTGTAAAATGCTGCGGAAAACAAGCTTGCTGGAATGGTGGTGGCTTATCTATGAGAAGTGATGCGATGACTACGCTCATTTGCAAGAAGATGATTACAATGAGGCTCTTAACGCCATTTTACAATAAAAAGGAATGTAAAAAACCATGGACATACAAAAACCTAACCCTAGGAGATGAAGCACCAAAATTCATGTGGGCCCCGTTTGGGTAAGTTGGTACATCAACTTCCCGGGGTTGTAATGTTTGCATACGATCTATGTTTTAGGCGCACGATAGCCCATTGGAAAGGTATTGTTGAGGAGATTCGTTTTTGGGGCTCAATTAGAGCCTTCAGATATCATTGAGAAGCTCGATCCTGAAAAACCTTCATTTAGACCCTCAAAATGGCCCTAGAAGTTAAAAACTGCTAAAAATAGTAAATTGCCAAAATTGCCAAAAAATTGTTTTGAGTGAGTTGGAAAAGGTGGGTGGCCACCAATATCCACCTAGATCAATCCTCCCTTCTTATGAAGAAATAGTATCCATTGTGTTGACTTCCCCCATCATATGAGAAAATTTATGTTGAATTTGGCCCCAGGTGAGCCACTTGCCTTGGTGCAGGAGTTGCCCTGCTTTGACGACTCGATAAAGATGGATCCTTTGTCGTTGAGTGATATTGATTTGTGTGCCCACAATATGATAATTGTATTCTTGTTGCATGTAGTTAGGGTTGAGCTCTATTTGTGTCAACTTCTCTGCTATCTCTGAGGTGTCCAATAATGGTGGGAAATATGGTCGAAGGACAACCACGTTGAAGACTGGGTGTAGACCAAGGAAAGGGGGAATGTTGAGCTCAAAAGAATTGTCACCTACAAACTTGGTGATGGTGTATGGCCCATAACAGAGTGGGAGAAGCTTCTAATGGGGCCCTGTAAGGAATTCTTTTTGCAAGTGAAACCAAACTTTGTCTCCCACTTGAAACTTATGTGGCACCCGATGTTGATCATGGCGCTACTTGTACTTGGCATTAGACTTCTGTAGAATATCCTGAACTTGTTGGAGGATGTGTTAGATTCTCTCAATGAACTGGGTGGCTTTGTCATATTTTGGTGGAGTGAGGGATGAGTTGGCCGAGGTGGTCACTAGGGGTAGTGCAACATCCATGGAGCCCAATTGTTGGAATACCAACCCCACCTGAAAGGGGTTGTGGCCAGTTGAGCTATGAAGGGCTCGATTGTAGCTATGTTGGAAATAGGGAAGACTCTCATCCCATGTGTGGAGGTGTTTTGAATTGTACATGCAAATGATATGTACGATCATCTGATTGACAACCTCAGTTTGGCCATCTGTCTTGGGGTGGAAGGTTGTGGATTTGGTGAGCTTGGTATCTAGCAGTGACCAGAGGCTCGACCAGAATTTGTTGAGGAACCGACTGTCACAGTCTGAGATAATGTTTTGTGGGATCCCAAAATGTACCCGTACTCGTTCAAAGAAGATATTGGAAGTGGATTCTACTGTGATGTTCTTCTTGTAGGCGGCTAGAATCACCATATTGGAAAAGTGATCAACAACCAAAAAAACACAGTCATTTCCCCTCTTGGTGGGCGGGAGGCCCGACATGTAGTCCATTGAGATGGATTCCCATGGCCTGTTAGGAGTAGGCAGAGGGGTGTACAAGCCAAGTTTCTTAGTGGTCGGCTTGGAAATAACGCAGGAGGTGCAGGACCTGATATACTTGCCGACATCTTGTCGAAGTTTCGACCAATAGAATTTTTTTTGCAGCACTTCCACTATATTTTCGATTCCAAAGTGTCCTTCCACTCGACTATAGTGATCTTCCCAAATCAGCTTTGCACGCTCGCTTGATGGAACACAGAGATGGCCCAGATGACACAACAACCCATCTTGAAGATGGAAATTAGCGACTACTGAGTTGGAACCCAACATTTGGTAGGTGGTGGAGAAGTTAGGGTTTGTCTCGTAGAGGTGGGGCCATCCAGAGGTCTCATGGCCGTAAGAGTCTAGCACCGTGGTGAGTGTCATGATTGGAGGTTAGCGGAGGCAATCAACAACTCGGTTGGTACCTCCTATTTTATGCTTGATGTTGAGGTGGAACTGTTGTAAGTATGTGGACCACTTTTGATGGCGGTCATTCTGCAATTTTCCTTGGGTCTGCATGAACTGTAGTGGTTTGTGATTAGTGTGGATGACTCTCTCCTTTCCAAGAATGTAATGTCTCCACTAGCAGTAAGCTTTCACAATGGAGTACATTTCTTTGTCATAAGTAGGGTACTTATAGACAACATCTGATAGAGTCTCACTATGATATTCCATGACGTGGCCGTGTTGAGTGAGAATGACGCCCGCAACATAGTATGAAGCATCTGTCTCGATCTCAAAGGGATGTTGCAGGTATGGTAATGAATGTACTGGGGATGAGCACAAATGCTTCTTCAGTCATCGAGGGCTTGTTGTTGGGATAGACCCCACACAAATTTTTCCTTACCGCCACCTCTAGTTACTTGGCTAAGGGCCCATGCGATATGAGAGAATCCCAACATGAACCTGCGATAGAAATTGGTGAGGCCCAAGAAGCTATGAAGTTTAGTGAGTGTGATTAGGGCTGGCCAGTCACGAATGACCTAGATCTTGGATGGATCCACATGCACACCATGACGATCAATGATGTAGCCTAAGTAATGGACCCTGTCCATGTCGAAGGAGCATTTTTCCAAGTTTTCATATAGTTTGTGTTGCCACAGGGTGTGTAGAACTTGTTGAATATGCTGCAAGTGTTCCTCCCAAGTCTTGTTGTAGATGAGGATGTCATCCAGATACACCACTACAAAAGTGTTGGTGACATTTCATAGGATATCGCCCATCATCCTCATAAAATTTGTTGGAGCATTTGTCAAATCAAATGGCATGACCAACCATTCAAAAAGAACTTCTTTTGACTTGAAGGCGATATTCCATACATCTGTCTGTTCTATTGGGACCTGGTTGTAGCCATACTTTAGATCAATCTTACTGAAGTATTTGGCCCCCGTGAGATGATCAAAGAGGTCGTCGATTCAGGGAATCATGTAGCTATTTCAGACTGTGATTTTATTTAGGGCTTGGTAATCAATGCAGAGTCGCCAGGTCCCATCTTTCTTCTGCACTAGCATGATTGGGCTCCCACAAGGCAATGAGCTGGGATGTATTTTCCCCTTGTGGAGAAGTTCTTAGATCTGCCTCTTGATCTCCTCATTTTCTAACAGAGAGCAGCGGTAGACTATCCCATTGGGTAGCACTGTGCCTGGGGTTAGATCGATGGGATGCTTGACCTGACAGTGCAGAGGTACCCCGGTAGGAGAGAAGAAGATATATGAGTATTCTTCCACGAGCTTATCCACTTTCTTATGTTGTGTGGAGATATAGGCCACGAAGGCCCTGGATGTGGCTGCGATATTTCACTCACTCTGAGAGCGAATCAAGAAGAAGACAAATTTCCCGGTCTGAGAGATGACCTTCCTGCATTGCTTGGAAGAGATCAAGGAAATAACACTAGGAGGGACTGCCTCGGGTATCCTGTACAATTTCCTGTTCAAAGTAATAATAACACTACGAGGCCTAGACTCATATATGACATGACGTTTCCATAAATAAGGTTGGCCCAAAAGAAAATTACAAACTTCGAGAGGAAAAACATCACACAATACCTTGTATTTGAAGGTCTTGATGTCGTACGACAGTCGACACTGTTGGTTGACATAGAGATCACTTCCTTGGTGGAGCCATCAAATGGTGTAGGGTTGTGGGTGCGGCATTGTCGGTAGGGCCAGATGCTTGACGACCTCTGCTGAGATGAGGTTCTTCTAGCTACCACTATCAACTATGAAGTGCAGCGGGGTGCCTTTTACCCACACATGTGAATGGAAGAGGCGCTCACCTTATTTTGGTTCATCTGGTTCACTAGGCTGGAGCTTGGTGGTAGCAACGATGACACTGGGTTTCACATCAATGATCCATCTTCCCTTTTCTGGTTCTAACTCAGATTCAAAACCCACATCTGATTCATAGGATTTCACTTCGGCCACCAGCGAATGCTTTGAGTGACAGTCAACAGTGTTATGCCAAGGGATCTTATGGAAGTCGAGCCACTTCCAGGTATCTTTCTTTTTATTTCTGATGTCCTTCTTTACTTGCGTCTTGGATTGGTGGTCCTGATATTGTCCATCTTTGCTCTATCCTTTGTTCTGTGGGTTGGGGTAGCCCCTTCCTGGATTTTGCTGTGAGGGGTTCCCAAGACCAAATTACCGCGTCTTTTGTTTGATCTTCTACTTAATTTTGACGGCATATCGGTAGGTCACGCCCAAGGACGAGATGTCCAAAAATTTCATTTCGGTCTAGATGTATCTATCAAGATCCATGCTACAACATAAAAGAAATAAATAGTGTGTCATGCACAACAAATAACCAACAAGAATGCACACAAAAAAACATCATAGAGATAACTAAATACACAACAAAATATACATTATACATAAAACATAGAGAGCACTTAACTTTGCTAGTAAAAATTCACCAACTGACTGCAAACCAAGGACATTCCTCTCAACCATAGACATTGTTGTTCATTTTCTCTCAACATTAGGGCATCCCCGAGCCAGGGATATGAATCCACAAGGATGGGTTTTAGGCCAAATCTAAAACACACAACAGTTGGCTAACTAGCTCTCAGGTTTCTCAACCACAAAACAAATCCTAATTTCCAACTCTCTTTCCTCTTCAACCTGCACAACCTAAAGAAATGAACACCTTTCTCTGCCATCCGGTCCCTTAGGCTATTCCATTTCTCTCCAAGGATTCAATGGTATTGGTTAGGAAATATTCTTGTTGGAAACTCCAAGGATTCTTAGTTGTGAAAAATCTTTTCGAATTTCCATAAATCTGATGCACTCAGACATCCATTCTCTCCTGGAATTATTAGTAATTTATTACAACTATCTAGCTATGGCTCTCCTCTTCCAACCATTCGTTTCCATGCCCATACCAAGAGAACATGAATTAGAATCAATGAGGAACTAAAAATGAAAGAGTGAGAAGCATGTAAGAGTGAATGGAGAAGAACAAGTGAACCCCCAAAACAACCCATAAGAGATATTTATATAATTACATAAAAAAAAGAACCACATGGCTTTCCTCCCAAGAAGCTCATGTAACCACTTTTCCCAATTAAAACCAAATGGATAAATAAAATATAATAAAAAGACTTATCCCCTTAAGCCCCCTCTCTCGTGGAATCATATCCCCCTATCTCTTTTCCTTGTCCATCTTGCAACCAACAATGTATTTTTTTTTATTAATGTATATAGAAGTATTACATTTCTTATGCACTTCAACCCATTTTCAACTTTACTAGCTCAACAGCCTAATGTCTCATTTACATAATACATTATAGTTCATAGGGATTAAAAAAGGGGTGCTACATCCCCCTCCCCTTACTTTGACATTGTCCTTAGTGCACAACACCATACTGGTTTTCTTAATATCACAAAGCTAGGATCTCTGGACTTAATCCACACAGGAAATCCTTCCAATTGCTTATATACATAGGCACTCTAGCCTAAAATAAAACATGCATACATAGACATTCCAACCCAAAACATGTATAATGATATTCATAATTTATATTTCTGGCATCAATTCCAACTAGCAAGCTCTCCTTCCTTGTTAGCCTGCACAACCCAAAGAAATGAATCCCTTTCTCTTCCATGCAGTCCCTCAAGATTTTCCATTTCTCTCTAGGGCTCTAGTGCACTCGGTTATAAAGTTTTATAGTTGTGGTTCCAAGAACTCCATCTGCAACAAGTCCATTGGACTTTCTTCATTCTATGCCTTCATCATTGAACTTGATTTCCTTCTAGTTCTATTTTTCATGAGCTTTCATCTTCCATAGCCAACATATCATTTGCATTATGCACATACAGTTATCATGAGCTATCATTATAACAATTTTCAATCATAAATGTCAAATCTGTTTTATACATGAAAACAAAAATTTTCGCATGAGCTTCCCGCTCATAATTCGTTTGGCTCTTGTAGTTACAGGAATCAATGTTTATTATGGCTTACAACAATTCCATACCCAATACCATTATTCTTGCAATTTTTCAACCTTCAATCAACAAAACCAATTGTTAACATATCATAACAATTTTTAATTTCTCAAATCTATTTATATACAAAAAATAAAATTCTGAGGCATGAGGATTTTGCTCATAATGTTTGGCTCTTGTAACAATAATAATTGGTCTTATGTATGGGTTTACATCCCTGCCACATACAAGACAATTTTCCCTACAATTTAATCAACCTTATATTCAACCACACAAATTGTTAGCATAACATAACAATTTGTAACTATTAATTTTTGAAATCTATTTTATACAGGAAAATAAAATTTCCAAGCAATAATTTTTTGCTCATAATGTTTTGCAACATCAGACATTGGTATTATTTATGTGTTTACATCCCTACCATATCTAAGACCATTCTACCCACAATTTCCTCAATTTACACTCATCCAAACAAACTGTCAGTATCTCATGTACAAGATATATATATTTTCATGGAAACAATTCAAAAAAATATGCACAAAGTGATCTTAGAAGTGTTTACAACTACAATTTAAT
The DNA here is from genome assembly GCA_009831015.1 of Picea engelmannii. Taxonomy (NCBI): domain Eukaryota; kingdom Viridiplantae; phylum Streptophyta; class Pinopsida; order Pinales; family Pinaceae; genus Picea; species Picea engelmannii. Next base: position 420,402 of record ML806789.1, on the reverse strand, counting down.
CACTTCCATTAATCCAACTATTAATTGGAATGAACCCATCATTCTCTACACATGTATTATCAACCAATATTTTCTTTCTTCTATTCTTCAATATTTTTATCACTATGTTCCCTTGACAGAGTTTTTCCATAATTTATCGTTATGAAACTACTTTAACTTGCAACTTTTCTTATTGCAATATCTAACAGCCCCTAATTTTTTTTCAACTTCATGAGTTAGCAATACTCACATCATTTCAGATGTTATCATAATCATTTCTATGTTATATAATATATACATGCATTCACCAAAATGCATTCAATAATTTTTTTAATACCACTTGTAACATTTTCAATACATCCAAAAAATGATCTCAACATTGTAACAAACAACCATTCAATCACCTTCAGCTAGTATTCATATTAAATATAATGCAACTATCCATGATTATGTATTTTCAACACTATGAGCTTTTCATAATGCAACAATTAATTAAAAAATAAAATAACAATCGATGTGTCAATACCCATGGCCACATTTACACAATGCATCCCTGCATTGAGTACATAATACCACATAACTATGTCTTGCATTCACCAAGGTGAGTTGGAAGTTCTGACCAATGCCTCAACACACCATCCACAAACTTCCTACTGTCTGCCTGATTATTTGTATACCTTGTTTTTCAACCCAAAAAAAAACACCAAGAATATAATTCTTAAGTGATCGCCAATGTCAGAAAAGGGGTTGCAATCCAAACATCAACTATATAGTAGATACCATTGAACACTCACATAACGCTATATCCCTTCCATTTACAACCATCCCATGGTCTCACACATGACTAACTCTATGGATATTTGTTGTTATATCCAGAGTATGTCTCCTGAATTGACGTGGTTATGATCTCATAACCAATCATAAAAAAATATGCAACTAAATTTTATTTGAATGCATTCTAGCATCAACAACATTCAAATAACATAGGCCCTTGGCCATTACATATCAATTTAAATATATTGAAAAATTAGCTGAGGGAATTATTACCTCAATTCCCTTCAACATCTATGCATCAAAAGAAACTAAATGCATATTTGGATGGTTGTTATCAACCTACTTGATGTTATCTAATCATCTCATATTTGTAGAATCTCACATGCTTCCTCCTCTATCCTTTTGATTACCATTCCTACCACCCTCATGGATCTTCACATAGATGGAATTCATATGTAGTAGCAACATCCACCTCTTAACCATGCTATTTCATTTTTTCCCTGAATACATAATCCATCATTAGTCATACTCAATATAACATTTGTATTGCATGTATATAACAACAAGTTATTCTAATCCCACAATCATGCCATATGCATATCTAACATGTACATATGCAAAATGCACATCCATATGCACCAATCATTCACTATAAACATGCCCACTAATGCGTATGCATTCTAACTTCATGGTATGTGTCATGCAGTATAGTGCAATTATGTTTTAATTCAATTATTTGGTTATTTATTTATTTTGTAGCTGGTTTTCCTCGATTTTTTTCATATCCTTGCTTCCTTTTGTGCTCCCATTCTGCTCATTTTCACTATTGTTCCATCATCTGAATACTCTCTAGAAACGTTCTACTTGGACATTATGCAATGCAACCAATGTGTTCTATTTAAAACCTCTCTGAGGCAGTCATATCCAAAATTTACCTTTATGAAACATTCTGTAACCTTGGAATGAAGTAGCTCAGAACATTCCATCACTCTACTACCACGACATTCTTGAATCAAATGCTATTACTCCTAGTTGTCCATTAGATTACTTCATTAACATTTCCCTGTGAAACCATACCTTTCAAACTTAATACCATTCCCAATGGAAGTCTATTTTCATTCAGTGACACTTTTCAAGTGAAAGAACATTCATTTTTCTATCTTCAATTTATCTACAATGGTATCAATCTTCCACTGTGAACTATGATATCAGAAGTGGATTTATTTGTCTAAGTACTTTCAAACAAGTAGCTAATTCATATCTAACAATTCATTCCAGGCATTCTTGTGCTTAACACATAGAGATTATTCACACACCACCTCTTAAGCTCCTTTTTCTCTTTCACATCAAGATTTGCAACTATCTACACCCCTCTTCCTTCAAGGCTATGAAGTCTTACTATTCCTTTCTATGCCCATCAATTACATTCTTCATTTGCTAGATTCATGTCCTGTGTGAGGATTCTTTCTTTTTTTGTACCTGCAATTTATTCACACTATGTAGCAGCTAAATAATAATCCTTCTATTCTGCTCTTCTCGAGTTCTTTATACACTTTTCATTACTTTCCTTGTAGTTCTTTATTGCCTCACCCAACTTCTGTAAGATATGTCTTTCTTCCATGAATTTGATATCTGATCATAGTTTTGAATTGATTTGATTATACCTATAATTTTTTCAAATAAACAAAGAACCATTTTGTTAGAATTATACATATTATAGAAATTTGCCAATTAATGCTACATGTACTTTTTTTGCTAAGTTCATGAAGAATTATATTACAATTCTTCAAATTCTAATAATTGTATGTTATTCTCCTATGAATCAAATTTCCAACATATATACTCTTTCCCCAATCTTATTTTTGAGCTGAAAGTTATGGCTTCTTGAAAAACCACTTTCACCCCATTTGTGCATTTTCTCCATTGGTGAAATTTTATTGAAATGACAACTTTTGTCAACTACAAAAGAAAAAATGTTAGGAACCATAGAAACTTTTATATGAGGCGTAGATAAAAATAACGAAAAGGAATTCATAACAACTTTCATATTTGCAATCTGATGCTCCAATAAAAAACTGCAACAATCTGGAAATGACCACTTTGCCATTTTTCACCTCTTTTTCCAGACTTGAAATTTTTAGCAAAACTAGCTATCTCTTAATCTATGCACTTTTGAATTAAAAAAAAAAAATTGTTTGTATTGATGAGTGTATAAAATGTTGAGCAAATATAATTTTTCAGTTTTGTGATTTGGGGTGACTTTTCCTCTGAAAATCTCAAAAATCCCAAAAACGTGGTCCATAATAGTGGATTTTGACCTATTTCAACATCCCCATTCCAATCCCCTTAGGATTTATTCATTTCCTTCATGGGTTATTTTCGTGTCTACATTTTGGACACTCTCATTGAATTTCAACTTAATCTTGACCTATGCTAATGATCTGGACCCAGATCTTTAAAAACCCATTATTTCATCATTTTTGACAAATCCAAGAAGAAATGGACAATGACCCTTTCTGGAAATTTTGTAGAGCTTAGCTCTGTGGACAAAAACCATAAGTTTCATCCAAATATGACTTAATATGCTCTAAATAAGGCCAAAATAAGAAAATGGCTCCAGACCTTCTTCTTTTTTTGACACTATGGAGCAGATTTTCATATGAGGAAATGTGCACGATTGATCTTAAAATAAGAATAGATCTGGATTGTCTGTTGGAGGTGCCCATTGGGAGTGATGAATAATCGAGCTCAAATGGGACTCTGAAAAGAGGGTATTGAAGAATATTCCTCTTTGATATTGTCGAATCTTTTCATTCGAAGTTCAAAAAATTGACGAAGTTTCATTGCTCCGAAAAGGAGGGTATCGAAGAATATTCCCTTTTCGATACTGTCAGAACTTTTCATTCGAAGTTTAGAATATTGACGAAGTTTCACTACTCTGAAAAGGAGGGTATCAAATAATATTCTATTTTCGATACCGTCAAAACTTTTCATTTAGAGTTTAGAATATTGACGAAGTTTTCAGTTCTCCGAAAAGGAGGGTATTGAAGAATATTTCCTTTTGATACCGTTAGAACTTTTTATTCAGAGTTCAGAAGATTGCGAAGTTTCACTGCTTCAAAAAGGAGGGTATCAAAGAATAATCTCTTTCGATACCATCAGAACTCTTATGAATGAGATCTTCCGAAAACACTTTTTTGAAATAACATCTCAGTGAGATCTAACGACTAAGAATATACTGAATGATCTAATGTCTCTCGTTCTTTTGGGATTCTACCATCGGGCTTCTCCTCTTCGGACTTCCAACTCCAAGGTATTTCTGAACCTTCCTTCTCGAAGGCCTATATGTAATGCCTTTCTCAGACCTCTATGATTGAATCTTGACCACTGATTCTCCAGGTCGAATTAATATGGGTTGTCAATCTACACAACTATAGAGTTTTCATGAAACTCATAGGAATTCGACTTCCAAAACCGAATTCAACTCTCCAACTGTAGATCGACACCATAAATCACTTCTTTAACTACTCTGAAGCACAAAAATTTGAAATCCGATAATAATTTTGGGATTTCACTTATGTTCTTCTATGTTCCCCCCCCCCCCAAATTCGTAATAGAAAAATCTACAAAACCAAATTTTAAAAATTCACAAAAGTTATGGCCCATACCAGTCTGGTGTTGAACCATAAGCTCTGCTACCAATCTGTAATGTACCCAACCACCCACATGATGGCCACACTACCTCACAAACTCACTTCTAAACCGATTTCAAATTATAATAATAATTCATTCGAAATTAAGCATGACAGACCCACATGCATTAATCAAGATCCATGCTACAACATAAAATAAATAAACAGTGTGTCATGTACAACAAATAACCAACAAACATGCACACAGAAATACATCCCAGAGATAATTAAATACATAGTGGAATAGACATTATACATAAAACACATAGAGCACTTATCTTTGCAAGTAAACATTAACCAATTGGTTGCAGACCAAGGACGTTCCTCCCAACCATAGACATTATTGTTCATTTTCTCTCAACAACAGATCACCCCCGAGCCAGGGATATGAATCCACAAGGATGGGTCATAGGCCAAATCTAAAACACACAACAATTGGCTGACTAGTTCTCAGGTTTCTCAACCACACAACAAGTCTTAATTTCCAATTCTCTTACCTCTTTAGCCTACACAACTCAAAGAAATGAACACATTTTTCTGCCATGCAGTCCCTCAGGTTGTTCCATTTCTCTTCAGGGCTCCAATGCTACTGGTAAGGAAATCTCCATGCTGGAAACTCCAAGGATTCTTAGTTGTGGATAGTTCTTTCTAAACTTTCATCAATCTCATGCACTCAAGAATCCATTACCTCCTGGAATGATCAATAATTTATTACAGCCATGGAATGATCAATAATTTATTACAGCCATGTAGCAATGACTCTCCTCTTCCAACCATTCATTTCCATGCTCAGACCAAGAGCACACAAATTAGCAAGAATGAGGCATTAAAAATGAAAGAGTGAGAAGCGTGTAAGAGTGAATGGAGAAGAACAAGTGAACCCCCAAAACAATCCACGAGGGATGTTTATATAATTACATGAAAACAAGAACTCGTGGTCTTCCTCCCAAGAAGCTCATGTAACCATATTAAAATCAAATAGGTAAATAAAATATAATAAAAAAACTTAGTCCTTTGAGCCCCCTCTCTCATGGAATCATAGTCCCCTATCTCTTGTCCTTGTCCATCTTGTATTCAACAGTGTATTTTTTTTATTAATGTATATAGAAGTATTACATTTCCTAAGCACTCAAACCCCTTTTCAACTTAACAACATAATGTCACATTTACATAATACATTATAGTTCATAAGGATTAAAATAAAAATCTTACAATAAATGTCTATTTTTGTTTTCAAATAAATCCATATTTATGCTTTTTCTCCTAAATCAAAACTTAGATGAATCTTAATCATCAATTTGTTAAATAAAAAATTTATTAAGCATCAAAATTTATTAAAAAAAAATATTTTAAATTTTAAATTATTGATAAATTCTTTAATTTGAAAAAAAAAAACATCTTATATAATATCATATCATACTTGTAAATGAAGAATTATTAAATTTAAAAACTTTATTTATAATTTTATAATACTATTATTTATATTTTTAAATAATCACTATATTATAAATATAAATATAATATCATATCATACTTGCAAATGAAGAATTATTGAATTTAAAAACTTCATTTATAATTTTATAATACTATTATTTATATTTTTATAATACTATTATTTATATTTTTAAATAATCACTATATTATAAATATAAATAATGTAATTTTTTTTTTTTATATTTTATATTTTATTTAGGATTACCATAATTTATATCAAATTTTTTAATATGACTTATGTTTTTATAATTAGTTCACCTTGTGTTACATCCTATTATATTTATATAACAAATGTATTTCAAAATTATCTAATTTTATTATATTAAATTCTAAAAATAATAATTATTTTTTTATTAAAAATAAAAATTTATATTTTTATAAACTTAAAATTAACATTACATTGTTTATATTTATACTAAAATATTATTTATTAATTATACTATTTTGATTTTTAAAAACACATTAAACTCTTACATCTCTATAAATTTATATAAATATAAAACAAATTTATATAAAAAAAAATATTTTAATTTTAATTTTAAACTTAAAATTTTATTTATAAAATTCAAAATATTTAATTACTAAAACTATCTTAGTATATTTTATTATTATTTAATATTACACTTATAATGTTTTTCAAATTAAGAATTTTTATTTTATTATTATTTAATATTACAACTTATAACGTTTTTTACATTACAATTTTTTATTTTTATTTATTTCAAAATTACACTTTAAAATTAATATCTCTCAAACTTAAATATTTCTTACCTACACCATCTAATTTTTATTTATTTCAAGTTACACACATTAAAATTAATATCTCTCAAACTTAAATATTTCTTACGTGCACCATGTAAGAAGCCAAAACATCAAAGAATGAATTTGACTCATGACCTTCCAAAATGATAAAACAACAGAAAATGCCGATTACCATCTCACGCACCTAGTCACCTTACACTTGCTTACAGCTGTTTTCTCATCACCATGCTGTACGTTTCTTGTTCACTGCCCAACTATTCTACATACATTTTAATATGATCTTCACCGTCGACAGTATGTACTCTCTTCATCCTCATGTTTAACATTTTGTTTTGTGCTGAATATCATTCAGCGATTTGTTTTCTGGGATGTTTTTTTTTTTTTTTTTAATTGTAATTTTTTTATTATGGAGTGCGTGGATCCACTGGGGGGCCGTTACGAGCTGGTGGAGTCCGTCCACCTGCCAGCGAAAATTAAATATCTGTTTCGTTTAACTATTTTTAATTTATTTTTATGTCTTATAATATATAGTTTTATATTCATTGAGATTTAGGTTTGAATTATTAATTAGTAAATCGCTATAAAACTAAGCCAATCAACGATATTCATTAAAAAAAAACAATGCTCCTATTACTTATTTAATTCAAATTTTCAAAACAAAATCATACACAATGAATACAACAAACACATGGAAACGATTTCTTTGAAGCATGCACAATGAAGACAATAAACACATTGTAAAACAAGTTGAGATTAAAAAGAAAAACCATTGTGTATTATCAGATGTCTTCGGTTGCTTCTTCATATGAAGATGTTAAATACCTACGGTTTTGAATTTGGATTCCTATGAAACCTCGTTAGAGACATGTATATTGGTGTATGAAACCTCGTTTTAGTATGAAGCGCTCGCTGGCAGCTCACGAAGGAAGCGAAGTTCGTCAATTCCTTCCTTCCCGGTGGACGGCTGACAGAGAATTGACGACCCAGCGGTAAATGAGCGTAGGAACAGTAAAATTAGCGAATTGACGACAGATGGCCATCTACCAACCTGCTACATGATTGTACAAATAACAGAGTTATCAAATCGACGGTGGGCGATTTCGTGAAGCAGAGTTTGACATCGTTGCATCAGCGGTGGAAGAGCGGGATCGAAGCCGTCGGATGAACGCCACGTGGCGAGATCACGATGGTAGAATCTAGCCATCGATTGCACGCCACGTGGTGAGAGAACAGCGGTCAGATTTGACTGTTAGATGCACGCCACGTGGCAGAATCGTAGCCGCCGGATTTGGCTGTTGGATGCGCGCCACCTGGTGAGATCACAGCCGTCAGATGCAACCAACGTGGCGAGATCAAAGTTGCCCGATATAACCGTCAGATGCAAGCTATGTGGCGAAATCACAGCCGCCGGATTTTGCCGTCGGATGCACGCCACTTGTCTCAATCACAGCCGCCAGATCTGGCCGTCGGATGATCGTCACGTGGTGAGTCCCGAACCCTTAGATATTGCCATTAGATACACGCCACATGGCGAGTCCATAGCCCTTGGATTGGGCCGTTAGATTCGTACCACGTGGGGATTCCGCAGCCCTTGGATTGAGCCGTTAGATTCACGCCACGTGGCTAGTCTGCAGTTCTTAGATCTTGCCGTTAGATTTATGCCAAGTGCCGAGTCTGAAGCCGTTGGATTGGGCCCTTGGCTGAACGCGATGTGGTGATTCTGCAGCCCTTGGATGGACAAGACGTGGCGAGGTTAGAGCCCTTGGATTGGGCCGTTGGATGCATGCCACGTGGTGTGGCATTGGATGCGTGCCACTTATCTGAATCACAGCCGCCGGATGCACGCCACAGATGCAAGCTACGTGGTGAAATCACAGCCGCCGGATGCACGCCACTTATCTGAATCACAGCCGCCAGATCTGGCCGTCGGATGATCCTCATGTGGCAAGTCCGGAACCCTTAGATCTTGCCATTAGATACACGCCACGTGGCGAGTCCATAGCCCTTGGATTGGGCCGTTAGATTCGCACCACGTGGGGATTCCGCAGCCCTTGGATTGAGCCGTTAGATTCACACCACGTGGCTAGTCTGCAGCCCTTAGATCTTGCCGTTAGATTTACGCCAAGTGCCGAGTCTTAAGCCGTTGGATTGGGCCCTTGGCTGAACGCCATGTGGCGATTCTGCAGCCCTTGGATGAACAAGACGTGGCGAGGTTAGAGCCCTTGGATTGGGCCGTTGGATGTATGCCACGTGGTGTGACACTAGTAGCAGGATCTAACCGTTGGATGCATGTCATGTGGTGAGACAGAAACCGCCGGATCTAACCGTTGGATGCATGCCACGTGTCGACAATCAAATAATCCAATTAACATATCGTACAGCGAAAATGGTACGGCTAGCTCCACGTACGTGGCACAAATCCGACGACCTGACAATCCGAGCCGCACGATCCGACCTTGCACTTTCAGTGAACGAAGGAATGGGTAACTATGCGTCCGGCATTGCGGTGGACATGAAGAAGACAGAGGATACTATCCAGCTGGTTAGCTCAGAGGCACCATTCAGGAATTCCTCTCCGCGCTGGCCAAATCATTCAGGAATTCCCTCACCATTTAATCTGCCACTCCTACTCCAAACGACCAACTGGAGGTGGGAAACAAGTATTTCCTTATGCGTCAATTTGAGTTAAGTCTCGTATTGCTGGCTTCCTTAATATCAACACCGTCCCAAAAATCTCCGAGTACTACCACTGGTAGCATATCAGCCTCTGTGCGCAGTATCGAACGGGAGGCCTAACGTTGATGAATTGCAGTGGGCAACAATACTCCGAAATTGCAGAAGGATTATGAGCGGTTGGTCACGCCCAAGATTATGAGCGCTGGAGAAGATGGGTAAGTGCCACGAGCTGATGTTCAATATTAAGGGATTAAGTGTTAAGAAATCTTGACCAGTTGACCTGTTATGAAGATGATATTTGAACACGACGGTGGAGACGACATCCATTATCATTCCTTGCTCCTTTTCGCTCAGGATCGCTGGTTTTTTTTTACTGCCAGCTCTTTTGATTAGTTTCACCATTGTACATCGCCCGCATGTTAATCATTTGTTGTAAGGTGTGGAATTCATTCATTCCATAGTGAACTGCTGCAATTTCCGCAGCACGAAATGGCTTATCAATTTTTTTTCCAGGCTACGCGTCTAGTCTCCACTATGTACTCTATTTTGTTTGAAAATGGAGTTTGAAAACAAGTATGAAAATGGGGTTTGAAAACAATTCACGGTAAATCTATTTTGCTTCTCATTTTAATTTTATTTTATTTTCAGTGTATTGGTTAATTATTAAAAAAATATATAGTAGGTTATTTTCGATGGACAAAGTAGTTCAGTTCAATATATTGTATGTACGGATCATGTAGATTGCCTTTCCATCTTTAATCTACTCTCTTATTTATTTGGCATATTTTTTAATGAATGCATTTTTAAGGTTAAGATTTAATATTAATAATTTATTATATTTTCATATATTTTTAATTAATTATTTTATTGTAGGTTAAAATTTAATATTAATAATTTATCATTCAAGTATTAAAATAAGTTTATATTAAAATAAAAGAATTAAAACAAATCATAACAACATCTATATAATACAGCGTGAGTGGGCCTAATGGTTAAGAACATGTGTTTCCTCTTAAGAGGTCACAGGTTCAAATCCAGAGGTAGACTTTACCAGTCAAACAAATACAATAGGATGAATTGCATTAGTTGAGTGAGAGGAAGAATACAATAGGATTTGCAAGAGGTAGGCCTATGGTTGCTTCAAGGGTTGGGTTAACCTTTTATTGTTGGGTGAACTTTCTTGTGTTGGACATAGATGTGCATCTAACATATTGTATCTTAAGGAGAATTCATGGATATACCTTAAGTAAATATGTGTAGTTTGTTTGCAGTAAGCACAAGTTAGTCAAGCCACTGTGGCTGAGGAAAGGCAATGCCACACATTGGAGATGACAAAAAGTAAAAATTTGGTCAAGACTCTTAGGTTTGGAGATGCTTCAATATTTCACTTCTTTGCTTTGTTCAACTATGGACTAATAAATCAATACAATAAGAATGCAACATCTTCGTCTAGTGTTTAATGATATTTAAATAGCTATTTGAGGTTAGGGTTAGGGTTAGGGTTCTTCCATGCCTCCACTCTTGATTAGGGTTAGGATTTTGGACCCCTGAAAGCTTTTTGAAAGTCCACATGTGTGAGTAATGTAATGGAGGTGGCATCCACTTAGTTCCATTGTGGTCCACAACATAGGTCAACTTGATAGAGGCATAATTTAAGGCCTCTTCCTGCAAATGGTAGTAGGTGCATTGCCCAAGTGGTCATGAAGGGTTTTCACAAAAGGTTGTGATGTCAGGCATTGCACCAAACATTCCTTAGCCATTGGAATTACCTTCATGTGCACTTGGATGCACTTCGGTGCAATGGGCATAGATTGGCACACATGTTGGACATGGAAAGTCAATGGGTAAGTCACCAAGGGAAGCAAGGGTCCACCTTAGAGTGAAGGGGCTTGCAATTGCAAGGAAACTATCATATAAAATGAGGACACCTCAATGGTGATAAGATCTAGAAGAGTAAGCATTGGTCATTCATTTTAGTGTAAAGGAGCTCTACAGTTTGTGTTGATTCTAAGGTTAGGTAGAGTAGGATGAATTGCATTATGTGTATCATTTTCATGAGGGAAATTGCAGGAGGAAGGAACATTTTGCTGAAGTCAAGGATCCAGAGGGATCTCAGTGCATTCAGAGGAACAACACACTCAAAGTGAAGACTCCAAGTTTGATTGTTGACATTGTCATTCCTCTAACCTATATTTATAAATTTTGCTACATTACAAGTAGGAGTTGTAGCTGTGACAACATTCCTTAAATTGTTTTAATTCTAGAGATGCACTCATTATTCTCCTTTAGGAGATATTCTTGTTCCGGTTCCTCTTGTTTTCTTGTTCCAAAAAGGTTAAAAATAAAGGAAGATGTTTATCCTTCAGAGGGACCCACTTGACTCAGAGGGAATCAAAACTAATTGAGAAAGAGGAAGAATAGAAAGTTATCATTGGGGAAACCAATAATACATGATCAGAATCTTTCTATGATTCTATGGGAAAAAACATGCATGACACAGTATATGTTCAGAACAAGAGTCTTCACCAGACTTTGAAAAACATAACTCGCAAAGAAGTCTTCACCGAAATGAAGCCTAAGATTGAACACTTCAGGTTATTTGGGTGCCCAGTGTATTTTCATGTTCCCAAAGAAAAGAAGTATAAGCTAGATCCTTTAGAAAGAAAGGATACAGTGAATCTTCAAGGACATTCGAAATCGACATCCCTGGTCAGAGATAGATTGAGACAAGCAGAGACGTTGTCCTTGAAGAAGATATAGTCTTTCAAAGATCCAAAGAATCTCAAATGGATATTGACAGTAAGACAATACCTTCTCCCCCTTCAGCAATTCAGAGGGAGACAAACATTATTCTAGTTGATCCAGTTGTTCCAGTTGATATGTTAAGAGATATTGCAGTAGGGCATAAAAGTCCTACCTAGACTCACTCTGCAAGAGGCAGAGAAACATACAAGCCTCTCAAGGCACATCTCGACAAAGCAAAAGAGATTTTCGAGCTATCCTTCAGTCACGAGCCACCTTACTGATGTTGAGCCTCCTTGTCTTAGAGAAGCAATAGGAGAACACGTATGGCAAGATGCCATAACAGAAGAATACCAATATATCTTAAAGAATGACGTATAAGATATTATTCAGGGACCAGAAGAGAAGTCTCTAGTAACTTCCAAGTGGATCTATAAGATAAAGCATGTAGCTGATGGAAGTGTCAAGAAATGCAAAACAAGATCTATAGCCAAAGGTTTCTCAAAAACAAAGGGAGTTGTCTATGATGAGACACTTGATCTCGTAAACCAGATACACTTCCATCCATACTACCATCCATGAATTGGAAACTCTATCAGATAGATAGATTCTTGATGAGTTTGGATTTCAACAAGAGTGTTGCTGATACGAACCTATATTATTACAGTGTTGGCGACTAGAGCCTGATTTTTATGACTTATTCATAAAGCCTTGTTGTTGGATACAAGTAATCCTTGACTTCTGAATTCGAGATGAAGAATATGAGTATGATGCACTACTTCTTGGGACAAGAAGTATGATAGAGGATCGATGAGATTTTCTCGAGTCAAGGAAAATATACAGTGAAAATATTAAATAAGTTCAGTATGACAAAATGCTAAATCCACCGTGATGGATTTAAAGAAACATATTGATGATGATTCAGATGAGACTGATCCACAACTAATTAGATCACTGATGTATCTGGTTAACACCAGACTTGATTCATGCCATGCAGTGAATGTGCTTAGTCATTCCATGAGTCAATAGAGACAGACTCACTAGATAACAACAAAACATGTATTGAGATATATATGAGACACAGTTGGATATGGATACATACGAGATAGTTGGATATGGCCTGAGATATGCCTCCAGTGTGAACTTGAGTTTGCAAGATATGTTGATTTAGATTGAGAAGAAAGTACAATGCACTAGAAGAGCGCATCTGGTTTTTTTTCTACCATGAAGGTTTCCATGGTTTCCTGATACAGCAGGAAACAAAACTCCGTGGCCTTGGAGGCAGAGTATATAACATTGAGTGTGCGAAGCAATGTGGCTTCACAATCTTCTAACAGATTACTTGACCATGAGATGGATCTTATAATGATAACCAAGAGTTGTCTCAAGCTCCTAGAGAACCCAGTGTTTCCTAATGGATCGAAACACGATGAGATCAAATATCCTTATATCAGAGATATGATGCATAGGAAAATTGCACACATGCAATACCTTCCTACACATGAGCAGATTGCAGACATCTTCACCAAACTAACTTGATGAAGAAAGCCTCCCTAGTTGAGAGGGAGTGTTGATGACTCCAGCCAAGACAAAATTCAAAGTACATCCATGTGAGACTTGGCATGATGAAGGATGCCTCCCTAGCTGAGAGGGAGTGTTGATGATTGCAACTATGTGAGACATTCTCCAGCTTACAAACCTATGAGATGTGTATCATTGCAACTATGTGAGACTTTCTCTAGCTTACAAACCTGAGAGAAATCCCCTAAGAAGGGTACGTGGTTCCTATCTGAGACAAAGCTGGAACGTAGAGATGACCTCCTCCATTCAGAGAGTTGAGAATAAATCTAGATGATTTTCCTCTGGGAAAGGCGATCTGTTGAGTTGGACATGCTTGTGGTTGATCACAAGGTGAATGTGTGAAATCCCAAAGTGTTGGGTGCATCGTCATGAGAACATAAATGAATATGATATATTAGCCTCCTCTAAGTAGTGGAGTTGATGAGAAACTCCATATGACTCTCATGTGTGATGGAGTGGGGAGGAATATATGTTGAGTGGATGTGCATGTGGACGAGCATAGGTGAACATGTGAAGAACTGGTTCTTCTGTGTAATGCAGTGAGCCAGAGATATTGTTGGCCCTCAACCAAGTTTTGAGGAAACCTTGGTCAGATTTGGCCCACTTTTGGACTTCGACACGCTGGTCGAAGATGGAGCGCCTAGGTGGAGTTGAGATCACGGATCTCACCGATTTTTCGGGCTATGTGGACCTAGTAAGGGGTCCTCTAAGGTTTTTGTAATGGGTTTATGGGATGTCGGCCCATGGGTTCTCCCATGTTTAGGCCTTATTGTAAGAGATTGTAAAAGTATAAATAAGTAAGAATGTATGGTGGAAGTAGAGAAGTTTTCAGAGATAACTACAAGTAGTTGAGTTGCTTTGTGCAACATAATGTATATGTGTTAAGGCTTTGTGCTCAATAGAGGGATGGATTTGTGCCTTGACCTAGTTTTGGAAGGAGGATCTGGTGCTCAGTGCACAGATCTCTTGTCTGGTGCGAAGCTTGACTCCGTGGCTTAGTGAAAAGGAGTGAATGAATGTAAGATTCAAGCACATAATAAAGAAGGCGAAGAGGTTGGTGGACGTAGCCCCACACTGAGGTGAACCACACACATCTGGTGTCTTATGGTTTTCTTTGTGCAATGTTATCTCTGTTATGTTTTTCTTAGTGCTTAGATTATATGTGTAATGAATATGTATGTGTTTCTTAAATGCATTGCTTATGTTAGAATGCTAGATTTGATTCAGAGTGCTAAGTGCTAAGTGTTTAAGGTGCATAATCTTTTTTTATTACTACGCTAGATCTATCTTAGAATATGTTCTGCGATGTTCATAAGGTAAATAAACTGATGCATGTCACTTCCTATCTTTATCAGAATACTCTGCGTAGTGTTAGTATGACATATCTGTGTCCCAGCTTGGTTACAGACACCTGCATCCTGTAACCCCCTCTGCTTCTACCTCAGGTGAGACTTCACCTGTTTTGCAGGTGTTGCTGAAAGGGACGGCAATCGAGGTTTGTTGGTGCGTTGTTAAGCATTTAAACCTAGGTCTGCCCCTATGCCAACAAATGGTTCTGTTGTCGGGACTTGAAACTGTGATTGCTGGGAACTGAAGTAAAGAAAAAGAGAAGCTCTATGTGTAGATCTACTGCTGAAGTGTGCAATACTCTACTCGACTTGCAAAGCTTTGTGCTAAGAAATAAATCCGATCTGAAGAAAAGAGGTAAGATCCTAAAAGAGGTAAAGCTTTGTGCTTTGAAAAGAGTAAGGTAAGTGAAAATTTTTGTTTTGTTTGCAGCTACCAATTCTATCAATTTTATCATTATTAAAAGATACCACAAAGAGATAAAATCTTTTTGTAGCTGCCTCCTCCTTACTTTTAAAAATGATTATGTCTTTTGGATTCAAGGCGATTTATTGGGCTAACTTATTTTATCAGTTTTTTTGTTTACATTTTGTTTGTTTTGTTTAAATTTCATGACTGCAAGCATGACATTCAAAAAAAAACTTGGTTTGGTAATCATTCTGCAGTCTATTTTTTTCTTCTTTTCTTTTATCAAAGAGATTGCACTTTAAGGGAACCTATATGTTGCTAAGTTTAAGTTTCATAAGATCATTGATTAATTTATTGCCACATTTTTTTATGTATTATGGGGAATGCGACTTGATCAGTTCTATGGTTGATTGTTTGGTTTTAGTTTTTTAAATGCATGAACGCAAAGAACCTTGGATTAACAATTGATATGTGCTTCATAAAAGTCATATATTTATCATATCACTTGGTACAGGTCTGATGTACCCACGAATACACCTCATCCTACTATCCTGTACATTTAATGACCCTCATTCATTAATCGAATTGGCATTTGATAGTGGTTGGGGTTTAATCCTCATTGTGCATAATGTCTCATAGGTTTGCGCATCCTCTGTTTTTCTGTCACTCCAAACTTAAACCACCAAACATGATAATCACCCAAGTTCGTAGGTATCGGGCCGTTTCAGTTTTCACAGACCTCTCCTTTTTACTTGTCTATTGGAAGATGAAGCCTCCCTATCGTGGTGTCTACTGTGTATTTTTGATGGTAACCATGGCTCCTATGGTTCGAATCGAACCTAATGGCTGTCAGACCCTTCTTGCCCACGATGACGCCATAAATGATTTGCAGGCTCACGGTTGGGATATCCTCATTCAGAAATTCGAAGGTTATAACCTGACGGTCGCACAAGCCTTTGATTGACAAATGTTTGATGGGTTTAGAGCCAAAGTTGGGGATGTGCGATTGGAGGTCACAGAGGACTCTATAGCCCGGGCAACATAACTACCACAGGAAGGCAAAAAATGGTTCAAAAATGCTAAATTGAAGGACGTGCCTTGGAGCTTATTCATGGTCTCTCAGAAATCTACATTCTTCCCTAAAGGTATTCCTATTAACCTCTTGAAACCTCAATGGAATAACCTCATTTTGATTCTGAAATAGTTTATAATGTGTGAGGGCAGGTATGGGTTAGTATTTTTATACCACATCCGACTGTTGATGTTGTTCCTAGGGTTTAAACTAAACATGCCCTTCTATTTTTTGATGAGCTTGTATAAGATGTCAAAACGTTATAAGAAACATAGCTTGAACCCTCTGTCTAGCCTCTTTCATCACGAGCTTATAAAAATTCTGTTGGTATCACACCTGTCTCAAATCGGGGACACTTGGGAAAGCTTCCTGAATCGAAACAATTTTGCCCAACCCGAGAGCACATTGAACTCACCTTTAAATGTAAACCCTAATTCTGATAAACCAGTGACTGAGAGTCAAGGATTCGATTCACATAATGACTGTGAAATTAATGAACCAATTTATGTTTCTTTGCAACCCCCCCTGGGTAAAAAACCACAATGTATTTTCACACCCAGAAAATCACTAGAAGAGGTAGTGGATGTATTAAGTGAGAAAGTATCTTTTGTTCCTGTTAATGAGCCAAATCAAGGCTGTAGTGACAAACCTATTTCTAAGAAAAATTGTAAGACACAGGGTAACTCAGACCCAAGTTTCGTAAACACAAGACAAGGCCGATTAATCTCCCAGAGTCTGAGGAATCGAAAGAAGGATAATTTGAGCTCGATGTCATTGATTGAGGTCAATGATCAAGGTTCCGATGAAGAGATAAATGATTTCCTTGCACAGGAAAATACATATAACTAGTGTCCCGAGAACGAAACTGCTAGTCAAGATGTGCAATACGAATTTGTCTCTAGACTACCTCGATTTATGAAAGGCCAAGAGGGCTTTGCTGGCATTAGCCATGAATTAAAGCAAGCCATAGGAAGAAACGAAGCATCCATTGCTGAGTACGCTCAACCTTGGCCTGCTATAGCTCCGGTACTCTATGACAATTTCTTGGACTGGGTAAAATGCTATTACAGGGACATACCATATTTACATGAACAATTAAAACATCTGCTTTGCTTGAACAAGAAAATCAAGAGTTGAAGGCATGCACAGATCGGGCAAGTAAAAGGCCCAAGAGAGTCGACAATATAATTATAAAAAATGAAGCCAACTTCAATTCCATCTTTAATTCAGAACTATCCGACCCTTCACTGTCTAATTTCTAAAATGGTAAAAGTTATTTTTTATTTGATTT
Organism: Picea engelmannii; assembly: GCA_009831015.1. NCBI lineage: Eukaryota > Viridiplantae > Streptophyta > Pinopsida > Pinales > Pinaceae > Picea > Picea engelmannii. Next base: position 402,584 of record ML806789.1, on the reverse strand, counting down.
GATTTTATTCTGTTATGAAAATCGAATAGGAAGATTTAATTTTCATTTTCTTTGTTAATATAAGACTAGCTACAGAATCTCTCGATTCTGTAGCCAGTCTATTTCTTAATGTTAGTTGGCATTATTTTCTGAATATCAATTTCGTTTTGTTATCTATAGGAAAATGACAATTATGGTGCTATTTACATGGAGAAACCATCTTGGATCATGTGTTGTATAGTTCAATAGTTTCTTTCTTTTATTTGATAAAACTTTGTTATTATGTAATAAATTTTGATAAACTAACTCCTACATGAATGGTTTCATGTTGTACTATTTCTGTAAAACAATCTATTTTTTGGGGATTGCACTCTATCTTGCATGATAAGATTTTGTTAATCCAAAACTAGTTTAAATAATGATCATTGTTAGAGGTGTTATAACCCTATAATTTATAGGATCAACTGGTGACTGCAAATTTTTATCCTTATGTTGTTTTGGTTGTCAAATGATTTTTCATTCTGCAAATAATTTGAAAAAAAAGAAAAGAGAAAAAAGAAAAAAGAAAATAAAGAGAAAGAGAAAGAAAAAGAAAAGAAAGAAAAAGAATAAAAGAGGGCATAAAAGAATTTGGATAGAGCCCCATGCAATAATAGTGACTTGGTTCATACAGTTTAAACATGGCCAAGTCCTTTAAATTGATGTTGATAGGAGTAGTGAATAAACTTGGCTAAAATGATTAATTTTAGCCAAGCAAATTAGGTTAGCTAGTGAATAAATTTGACCAAACTACCTAATCTTGGTCAAATAACCCTAGGATAGAGTAATTTCTTAGTCCAACAGTTTAATCTGGGCTAAATGTCATAGGTTTTTAGGTTAGAACATAGGGTAGTTTGCTTTATCTCAATAAAACATGCATGATGATCGATGTTGAACCCTATATCTGATGTTTGAAAGTTGAATGTCTAACCCCATAGTGATAAAAACAGGGAAAGCTTGGACAAACCCACTTAAAATGCTTATCCTAAGTTTTCAAAGAAAAAATGAGTTTGCATTCACAGATTAAAGACAGAGCACAGATGAATGGCTGAGGTGCGAGCGCCCAAATCTACGATTGATAAGTCTTTCCGGACCCCCCCGACTGTTCTACCTTTAATGGTAGGGGGGGTCCGGAATCGTGTATAACATAAGCGCGCTTCTGAACGGCTGAGGCGTCGACACTTAGATCCACGGTCAAGATTCAATTCCGGACCCCCTCGACCGTTCTGATTTTAATGGTGTGGGGGGGGGATTTCAGAATATTGGTTAAACGTCGCGCTCAGATCTACGGTCCAGCGACAGGCGCACCGATGGACGATTGATGATCTTTTTCGAACCCCCCCGACTGGTATTCCTTTAACGATGGGATGGGGGTTCAGAATGTAGTGTTTTCTCTGGCGGACCCCTCCTCTACTTGACAGAGATCCATTGGTCCAGACTCCCACCGCTTACCATTTTCTGACATACCCCTGTCACCCCATGATGTCATTCGCCACTTGTTCCCCTAGAGGTCACGTCTCATTACTCTGTCAGTCCATTCCCCCTGTTCACCCTTTACAAGTCCTCTCACCATGGTCACTCCCCAATCAACTCCCGCCATGTCACCTTGTCATATTCGTCATTCATTGTCACCTGCCATCTCATGCTCCAAATGACCCGTTGGAAATTTATTACAGGCTAACCTATCTGTTAGCCTGCTGAGCTGTCTTCCATTCCCAATGGGTATCCGTTTGCTCAAAACTACCTTCACCCTTCATTCCCTCATCATTTACCCTGTCACTGCACCTGAGAGTATTTTTCCCCGTTTCCTCTCCGTTTCAGTCAGTTGTCCAAAGCCACAGTCGTCCCTGCTAATTTTTTGTTTTACTTGCAGGTATTTTGATAGTGATGGCACCAAAATTAAAGAAAGCAGAAGCCAAGGAAAATCCTTTCCTCCCACCTCCTATCGATCTCGACAGGATTCATTTGGCTGATAAAGATCACTTAATCGAAGATACCAGATGCAAATTTGACTTCGCAGATTACAGTCATGGCTAAAGGACATTTTCTTGGACCAAAGTGATGAAATTGGACTCTAGGAATAAAACCTTCCCCTGTATCTTTTCCCCTAGGTTCACTATTTCCCTGAGTTCGCCCCAAATGCTAGGCCCACTACCTTCCCGACCAGAGAGCCATAGTATCTTCATCAGGAGAAAATCTATTTTTTATTACACTTGAAGCCATCGATAAAATGATGTAGATACCCAGAGTAGAATCCTCCTCCCTTTTCAATCTTGAAGTCATCACAAAACTATACCAGAAACTATCATTCCCCCAAAGAGCTCAGATTTTCGAGCTATTTTTCCCACAGGCCGCTCAGCTCCCCAAGACAAATCCCTCGTATCCTTCCTCATTGTTCTCAGTGAAGGGAAACCAGGTCATACCATCACTTTGTGCTCTGCTGGGGTATTTTTCGGATCAATGGGTGGATGAACCCATATTGGGTTTTCTGTCCATTTTCTCTGCTGATGAGAGACCCACCACTCATTTCGACTACAGTACTTTCCTTGCGGACAATATTCATGAACAATTCTCAAATTTCGCCACAGAGGGCATGTTATGGTATTCCTCAGTACTGGCTTACATGTTCACTTTCTTTCAAGCGAACAAATTTTCCTTTTCAATGCAGAAGATGGACAAATACAGAAGGCCGCAGGTGGTAACAGCTTGGACTTCACTACTCAGGCAAAAATTCTACAGAATTCAGTTTCAAACAGTTTATCGAGCAGTTTTACCATCCAGTGGTGAGCATGCTTAGTGGCAAACCCGAGCCAAGAATAAACGAGGAGATTCAGAGGATCTTACAACTCTTAGATCTTGCTAAAACTAGCGATTGGTATCTTTACCAAAACCACATTGAGATCAGATTTTATGGATGCGAGTTGGCTCCATACAGACTGCCCAAGTACCTACCCATGAGGATATTTTCTCTGGAGTACATAAGGAAAATGATTAACTCAGATGACATACATTTTGTGTCTTTGAAAAAGAAGCAATAACTTAGAATCAAAGGGAAAATAAGATCTTTCATCTGCAATAGCCGAGGCGCTAGAGAGGAAGCAGACATATTGCTAAAAGAAATGAATTTTTTTGTTAGTTTCATATGGCACTATGATCCATATGGGATAATTTCTGAGATGAGGGTTAAAAATAAGAACGTCCCATATATTCATACACCCAAGCCTGAGATAGAAAAGTTCGCCAATCTAATAGAATGGGAGTCAAACACTCTGGTCGAGGTAGAACAACAGGATCATCGGGTCATCATCTCACAAACTACTACACCATAGGTTCCCAAAGAGAAAAAACCTAGGAAGGATACTTCACCTTCCATCACAGAAGTCTCGGCTGAAGATTTCCAATTACACACCAAAAGGCCAAAAACCAGTCTTACACCTGACACGGCTAGTGAAAAGGGAAGCCAATCCACTGAAACTACGAAGGATGATCGGTCACTTCTTGGCACAAGTAGCAAACAGATCATGCCTACAGTTTTTTCCAAGAAACCCACAGATACTCCACCAGTCAACCAGCCGAGCAAAATAGGACCAAAGTTGAGTATTTTTGAGAAGTATGACCTGAGAAAAAAGAAAAATCAGACGCTGACCAACAATACATATGCTCAATTTTGGAAACAGACTTCAACTGCACAGCACAAACTGTTGTCTGCATTTGATACAAAGAAGGGTAGAATGCACATGGCATTTCTGTAAGCACAGGTGCCATATCCAAAAGCGATCACTGATTACAAAAGGGTGACATTCGAGTTTCATACTGGGGATGTGCATCCTGCTGATCAAATGGATCTGCACAGGAAAACTGGGGAAATGAATTTCTCCACATTGGCAAATGCTTCTACTGTGGCCACTAAATTACATGTATCTTTGAGCAATGTCTAGACACAACTGAAATTAGAAAAGATATCATCCTTTGCAAAGGATAGCATAATTAAGACATTGGAAGAGTCGGTCCTCAAGATCAGATATGATCCCTCAAATGTGAAAGCAGTTGAGGAGATGCTTAAAAATAAAAATGCCGATATAGCCTCTCTAAGGAAACAGTTGAAACTGCCACCAACAGAAGATTCACAGGAAAAGGAGATAACTGAGACAGAAGGGGAAAAAGATGAGATGCTCAAACTGATCATGGAGCAGAATGCACAGTTGAAGGAGATGGAAGCAGAATTGGAAAAACTATTGAAAGAGAAGGAACAATCAAAGACCATGGAGGTCATTCCATTGAGCGTAGTTCCACTCATACGAGTAAGCACAACATATGCAGCAGAAATTCCCTCAGCAACTCCATTGATAGCTCTGGAGAAGACAGTAGAACTGGAAAAATCCATGGAGGAGATGAATTTGCAAGAGATAGAGATTAGCAGACTTAAGAAGGAGGTTGAGAACCTTCAGGAACTCAAGTCTTCTTACCAAGCCAACTACTCTAAGGAAAAACAAACATCAGACAAGCTCAAACTGGAATTGCAACAACTTCAAGGTAGGCAAAACACTTGCTGAGGTTAAGGAAAACGTCTGGATGGATATCACCAAATCCATAAATGAAATATGGCCTATGGCACAAATCATGTTCGAGCAGAATGAACTGGTACAAAGAAGAAAGCAGGTGATTGAGAAGATAAGAGGAGAATTGGGAGAGATGCCCGCAGAAGCCACCAAGATCATTAAATTCCTGAATTTGAAAACCAGAGAAGAGTTAGAAGAGTTGAAAATTGAAGATAGGACAGAAACCATCCTAGAGGTCAAGAGGGTCCTGACTAAAAGAGGATTGATGCTACAACTAGAGGAAAAAGTCTAGGCTATGGACATAGGAGTGCAAAGATTTTTTAGCAAAATTGAAGCTCTGCAGAAGAAAGGCCTCCCTAGATTAAGGGTCATAAATGATAAGTTAATGACACTTTTGGATTATAAAAAGAAACTAGCCACTGTGGCTAAAGATCATTTGCAATTCTCGGGAATACAGGGCAGTATCTCAGGCAAGGAGTTCTTAGAAGCCTTCTAGTCAGACATCAACATACAACATGAGATCCAGTACATTTTCATCATCAAGCCAACTTTTGCCAAGTATACAGAGATGGATGAAGTATATCGAAGATTGCTCAAAGTCAGTGTTCCCAGTAACCTTCGATGGGAAGAGTTATGCAATCTGATCAAGTAGGAGATGAGGTGTCCAAGCCTAGTCAACTATCCAGTCATATGAGGTCGTGCAGAGGATTCACCAATAGCTTACCCCAAAATCAGCATGAAGATTTCAACACATCATCAAACAGTTCCTGAATTTTTGTATCTTGTTGAGTTAGTTAGCTAAATTTAGATTTCCACATCCTGATCTTTAATGACAGGATCGTATGTAATTTTTTATTATAAATACTTCAAACTTTGAAGTACCGAGGGTTGATCTTTATGCCCTGTAAGCTAGAAAGACTGTAATTTTTGTCAAGAGGTCTTCCAGTAATACAAAGGGACGTTTCACAGGATTCTCGCGTGTTGTTCAATGGTGATGTTATTCTTTTCTATGTTAAATGTTTTTCTCTCTCAGTTGTCATATTGTTTTCTAATCTAATCTTTTAAAGTAGCGCATGTTGTAGGATTTATCTTTGTATACCCTGTTTCCGGCTTTGAAAGATCTTAATATTTATCTTTTTGATATTACAGTGAAGAAATTCTTAAATGCTTCTTCACTTTAATTGATATTCTCATCTTTTCTACTATTCATCATTTTACTGCTATAGAATCCAATGAATGCATTATCTTGCCCTGTGAAAAGAATCTTTTAATTTCTGTTTAGATTTCCATCTCTTTATAATGCAGACCCCATAGCCCAAAGGAAGCACAAACTCTTTTCAGCCAACTTAACAAAAACAATAACAAAATTTTTTAATCTTATTTTATTTAACTAGCCTAATATCTTAAAGTTAAAACATCGCTAAATCATTCAGAGAGATCCCTCTATGAAGCTGGTAGGGCTAGATTCCAGTTTCGAAGTGGTTGGATAAAGTTACCTCTTGTAAATTTCTTCTACTCTGACAACCTCGGGGAATTTACAGAGCGATAACAAGAGGTGAAGACAACTTTTGCTGGGATACTTTATGGACATGTGATTTTGAGAACTGACATGGAGAAGCTATTCACCATTGGCTTTAGACATGTGTGATGCTTATTCCATTATGTTCTTTTATTGCCTCAGTTTTATGAAATATTATTATGTTTGATGCAGCTTTAGCCTTGTCATCATAAAGTGTTTCATATGGTTAAGTATTTTGATAATGTCTATAATTTGTTATTTCATTTTGTATCTGTGATCAATCTGTCATTTGATTATTATTGATTTATTCTGGATATTAAATGATGGATCATATTACTACTTTGAATTGAGTTTTCTTTCATTCTAAGTGTTGATTATCATAAGATCACCAGATCTTCACATTTATCATTCTATTGTTATATTCTCCCTCCAACACATCTTTGAATTCATTCTCAGAGAATTAGCATTGTTCTGTCATAAGTTTCCCTCACATGTAGGACAATTAGGAGCTCGAATTACACAGGAAGATAAACTCAGTTTAATCGATTAGTTATAGGTTAGCTTATGTGTTATTTAGTTTAGTTATTTATCAATGAAATGATGATTACATGAATTAGCTTTGACTGTTTATGTATCGTTGTTTCCGTTGCATTTGCTTAGTATTATTAGTTTTTAAACATTCAAAAAGAAAACAAAGAATGTATGTGCTTTCTTTATCTCTTTTAGAAACACTTTTAAGAACATCCATTTCGCAAGATTTCAATTAAACCTTTCAAGTTGTATATAAACTGTTTATAATGACATATACATATTCATGCTTTTTATTTGAACACTTGTAATTAGTAAAATTATATTCTTAGTATCATAGATTTTATATTAGTTTCATTTGTTTTATTTTATTTAGGACTTTAGTTGGCCAACGAAGCCATTAAACCTATCGGGTCATTTCATTCCAAACAACTTGGGTTAATTAGACAACCCCGGTCTGGATTTAACCTTCCAATTGACGATGTGTCACTTATGCCCGTCAACAAATGGCACTAGAAGGAGGGCGTGAAATTAATTGATGGCACATGGAGGTCGTAAGACTCCCCCACACACTCGCACTCCTATTGTAACACGTAGTCTCTCTGACACAAACATTACACTTGAAACACCAACTACCTTAAACGATAACCCCAATATTCCTGTCAAACCAGTGACACCACTCCCTCAAGGGATTGATGTCCAATAAATTGTCCGCCAGTCACTCATAAGAACCCATAGTGCCTTATCCCATATAAGATAGCGTGGTAGACAACTCAATCAACCCCTTGAATTTACAAACCGTCAAGAACAACTTCAAGGCACTGGTCTGCCTGAAAACCCTTTCGGTGGTAATACTACCAATCTTACTGAAGCACCTATCCTTGGTGCCGGAGGATTTGGTATTCCACCGTCTCCACCTGGTTCTTCTCCATCCTCTTCAGGAGGAGAGTCTTTGGACGAAGGCAGTTCTTCATCAGAACCATATCAGCCTCCGACACCACCAACTCCCATGGAAAACCAAAATAATCCAGCCAGAACCTGGCTCAATCAAGATGTTGTCGTCGTGCCTGGACCCCAACACCCATTACCTAAACATCCAGATAAATGGATTCCCAAATTTGATCCAGATTCAAAGTAATCAGCTAAGGATCACATCAAGAAATTTATGCTAGCCATTAGGCTCCAGAGTGTCGAACACGAAGATGTAGTATGCAGATTATTTTCTTATACTTTCGATGGAAATGCCTCAACCTGGTATTTTTCTGAACAACCCCAAACCATCGTCTCTTGGGACAAGTTTGAAACTTTTTTTCTGGAAAAGTTTGGAGATGATAAATCTCCGGAAGTCTTGGTTATGAAACTCTCTAGCTTAAAAATGAACCCTAAAGAAAAAGTCAAAGACTTTAACCAAATATTTCTAACACTAAAAAACAAAATACCTACAGATTCGATGCCCACAAAAAGATTAATTGTTTCATATTATGCTAAATCCTTGCACAATAACATAGCCATATGGGTTAAAAGGTCCAAAAAGAACACATTGTTAGAAGCCTTTGAGGAGGCAAGTCAAATTGAGAGCTTGCGGAAAGCTTTCTAGAAATTGTCCAACTAGGTCGTTGACTTGAAAAGATCCATCGAGGAGGCGTCTACAAGGAAAGGAAGTTTCAAAGCTCTTTTTAGAAAGCCTTTCCCTCCAAACCGGCCAAACCTGACCAGTGAAGGTCTAAATTTTTAAAGTTTACATTATGCTTTGCAAACAATATTAGAAGCGCATGACAATTCTGTTTTTGTTCCTCCTAAAAATTTCGACGATAGAGCTGAGGAAGAGGTACCAAAAGAGGAAGACTCATCTCTTTCTTTTTTCGGGCACTTGTCAGACATTATTTTCCAAGAAAATTTTGAAATTGTCCACCCCTACAACACTAGGAGTAAAACACAAAACAAGCCTCCACACAAAACAAGTAAAAATGTGTTCCCAAAATAGTCAAAGAAAACTGAAATTAGACAAAGCTTAACTGCCCCAGTTTTAGAGTATGATTTAATTGAAGATCTAAAAAAATTAAGGGAAAATAGTTATGTTTTTGAACTGCTGAAATTTCCTCTTATCTTGCAGAAAATGCCATAAAGCATAGCCGAAAAGAGTAAAAAGAGTGATGTTAGCAGCAAAAAATCAGCAGAAATTGATCTAAACATAGCTAAAAATGTCCCAACTAAAAAGACATCTAAGCATCAAGACAAAAGAGACTTAGTAGAAAAAACTGTAGCAAACCTAGATAAAACTGTTTCAGGGACAACAATAAAAAATCAATAGAATTCTGTTGTTTCCTCACGAAAAAATGTCCCCCCTTTCTTATTGAATTTTGAAATTTTTAATAGAAATGTACATAATTCCATGGTTGATTCCAATGCATCATCAAACGTAATGCCTTTGTCTGTATGCCGTAAAATTAATGCAAAAGTAAAAACTTCTAATCTTAAAATCATTTAGCTAGATCGCATGAATGTTAAGGTGATCGGTGAGCTTAAGAATGTGTTGATTAGATTATCATCCAATTCCAAAGTTCATCGGATAATTGATATTATCGTTGTTGATATCCCTGAAGTTTATAGTCTGTTTTTAAGCATAGATTGGTCAGAACAACTACACGATTATTTTTCTATAGGATGGTCTCATTTGTGGCTGTCTGAAAATGGAAATCCCAACAAAATCAGAATAAACAGAGAACGTTATCTTAAGCATACCGTGACAAATCTGAACTATCAAAATGAGCCTTTCGTTACCTCCACAAATTTGATTGAAACACAGGGAATGAATACCTTTTTTGGTAAATTCCTGACCAAAATTTCCTCTATCACTGATCCAGAACAACAATATGAAGTTATAGCCTATACTCAGGCACCAACTTTGCCAAATACGCCAAGTACTGCTAATGATGCATAGATCTGGTCCCTATATTTTGATGGATCCAAATCCTGAGAAGGAGCAGGTGTTGGCTGTGTGCTCATCGATCCTATAGGTAGTAAAACATTTATTGCTTGTCAATTAGAGTTTGAATACAATGAAAACACATCCGAGTACGAAGCACTTCTGTAGGGACCTAGGAAAGCACTGGACATGGATGTGCAAAATTTGATAGTATTCGGTGATTTAGAAATCGTGGTCAAATAGGCAAGAAACTCAATACACTATTTGTCACCGCATCTAAATAGTTACCAAACCGAGGTATGGGTTTTAATGCATAAATTTATAGCATTTAATATAAATTCCATTCCTAGGATGAGTAATGAAGAAGCTGATTTACTAGCCAATGTCACTTCTAGATTGTTGCCCGTTGAAGGTTTTTGCCCTGACACATTTTCGATTGAATTGTTATTCAGGCCATTGGTTCTGGACAACATCACAAATTGGAGAGTATTTGATGAAGATCAGCAGATCATCAACTTTCTACATATGTAGGACACCTTTCAAGATGTAGCTATTGATGAAGGCACTCACGATGATAATCTTCGAGACTTCATGATAATATCCGATCCTCGATCTATAGAATCATCATCGGGGCTAGTAAAATCTATCCTGAAATCTGTTGTGATATTAGAGAAGTTTTATGACCTGCATGACAATTTTAGAGGGGCAGTCAATTGCAAAACTAACAGTTCCTCTTTTCTCTATGAAACTGTTAATTTAGGAACACGAGATAATCCTCAAAATATTAATTTGGGAAAGGGATGTTCAGAACATGAAAGATCTGCTTTTATAAAATTATTTAAATAATATAAATATGTATTTGTGTGGATGTACAACGATCTAAAAACTTTTGACCCAAACATCATACAACACGTAATCCCTATGAAGCCTCAGACTCGGCCTTTCCAACAAAAATTGAGGAAAATGCATCTTAAATTGGAACCTACTGTTAAAAAGGAACTGAATAAATTACTAACTGCAAAGATAATTTTTCCGGTTAGGCATACTCAATGGGTGTCAAACTTAGTCCCTGTAAGGAAGAAATGTGGTGAAATTCGATTTTGTGTTGATTTTCGAAACTTAATCCGAGCATCTGATAAAGACAACTACCCTATTCCTCCAATGGAACAAATTCTACAACAAGTGTTTGGTTCCGAAAGACTATCTTTGTTAGATGGTTTTTCGGGATACAACCAAGTTCTTATGTCTCCTTCAGACCAACTTAAAACCACCTTTCGTACCCCATGGGACACTTACGCCTACAGGAAAATGCCTTTTGGACTGATAAATGTTGGTGCCACTTTCCAAAGAGCAATGGATATTGCTTTCCGTGGCCTCATTAACCAGTCAGTTGTGGTGTATCTTGATGATGTCACTATATTTTCAGAAAACAAGAAAGATCACTTGTCCCACCTTAGAGCTATTTTAGAACGATGCCGCAAGTTTGACATATCTCTCAATCCCAAAAAATCAATCTTTGCAGTAGAGCAAGGAAAACTGCTTGGGTTTATGGTGTCTAAGGATGGAATGACTATTGATCCTGAGAGAACCCAAGCTATTGCTAAACTTCCTCCTCCTTCCAAAAAGGCCATGCAATCCTTTTTGGGTAAGATTAATTTTGTCAGAAGATTTGTCGCAAGTTTCTCAGAAATGGTTAGACCTGTTAGTAACATTTTTGGTATCGGGATTTTAAAGGGAAAAACGGCCGAGATATTTCGAGTCTCGTAAAACCGATGGGATCCTAGCCGTTAATTTTGGCAGGACGCGTGTCAGACATCAGAAGGGGCTCATCGCATATCGGGATATCGGAGATCCCGGAGGCAGGGAACTCGCGCACTTCAACTCACGAATTCAGGATTCCCGAAAAGTCTGGAGCTTCATCGCATACATCCGCCGTCTGTTATTTGCCGCCACGTCTTCTTTCCATATCATGCTAACCACAGTTTTTTTTAGCCATTATGATCCTCCACCTGGCTCGTACACTTCGACACCTATGGATCCTGCCACTTGTATCTGTCCTGTCGTTTTCCTGTCCGATCACCGTCCACTCACCACTCCACGTCACTCATCAGTCCTACCGTGATTTCTCCAGGCAAGATTCAAATGGAAAAATATGTAGGTTTCCATGTCCTGTAGCTACAGAATCGGCCAGGGCCTCCCCCGATCTCAATGAAGCAGTTATTGCAGCAGTTGATGGTGGTTGAACATCGTTTTCTCCATAAATGGAAAGTCTGGAATTGACTGTAAGCTTGTCAATTCTTTCTCAGGTCCTTTGGAACGCGGTTGCGTCTGACTGAATTCCACGACTACCCAGAGACTGCAGACGCAGTAAGCATACAGACGTAATGTCTTCAATGCCATATCTCGATTTCGCTTCCAGGATTTTTGTTCCAAGTATATGTGGGCATTTTGGCCACTTTTGTAAGCATCGATGGTTGAGCAGAGCTCCCTGGTTGTAAAATTTTAATGAAGCATTGTTGTTCTGGTTATGTACGAGCTTTGGAGACTTCTTGCCTTATGAATGC
>ML806789.1:378306-390420 GCA_009831015.1 Picea engelmannii | reverse complement strand
TCAGTCCCTGAGTTAGAGTGATACCTCCTAGAGCCGTTATCTCCATTTGATCACCCTTCATAAACAAATCGTGACATAAAACTGATGGGCGTTGGGCTCTGCTCCTGCAAGCAATCCAGGAGTGACTTCTAACGCTAACAAGACCTATACAGGATCTAATTAAAAATGATTTTTTGTACTGATGGGGACCACAAGAAAGTCAGGATTTTGATTCAATTATAAAATAAATAATGGAATCTCCTTCCCTGATGAGTCCCAATTTTTCTTGTTGAAAAGTCAACAAGAAATGTGTGTCTAATTTATTTTTCCCTTAAATAAATTGGAAAATAAATATTAATCTATTATCTCATAATTACTTGAAATAATTAACTGAAATGACAAATTAGTTAACTGTAGGAAATTTGAGTTAAAAGGTTGACTGGTGGGACATGAAATTCAATTTAGTTACAACTGAGTGATTTGGAGTTGTAACAGAATTATAAGTGTAGTTATGTGAGTTACAAAGTAGTTTAACTCAGTTAAGTGAGTTAAGATCAATTGTACTAGTTGTAAATAAACTTACACTAGTGAGATTTCAATGAATTAATTATTAATTAATTCACAATCAGTGATCTCACATGCAACTGGAGATTTACCACTGTTAACTACATGCATGTCAGATCCAGTGGAGACCCAGTTGAGATAACAGGTGAAAGGGACAATTTGGCTATCAGTTGTGATTTCAGTCAAGTGCATTGATGCAACACACACACATAGTGGATGTTCCCATGAGAAATGCATAGCCTAGGAAAGAGGAATTCAGATTCATTTGCAAGTTTTTCATTGCAGGGATTGCGCAGAGGAGGCAGGTTGTCTGGAGGCAGAGAATTGGCACATGTATTTGCTGATTTTTGCATGACAGTGTGAGAAAATTGTATTGTACTGAGAGCTCTTGGATCAGAGTTTTGTATGAGATTGTTTCATGATCCATGATATACATAATATATCATAGTGGGGTTTTTATCTTTATGTTTTCCCTAGAAAACACCTGTGTTATGTGCGATTGATCTTTCTTCTTGATATTGCAATTGGCGATCGTGTTTTAAATTCCACAAGATTTATAGTAGAAGCGATTCTGTATTTAATAGTGGCATATAATTGTTAGATTAAGATAATCTAGGAAATACATAATTTGTATTAAAATTTCTACATGGTATTAGAGCGCAAAAGATTGCAAAAACTAAGTTTGTGATTGGATAGAATTTGAATTTGTAGAAAGAATTTCTTGGTGCTACAACTGATTCAAGATCGAAATGGATTTCAATGGCTTGAGGTTAGAGTATGCACTCAAGGGAATCTCGAACTACATTGCTTGGAAGGATAGGATGGAGGCAGTACTCAAAGACAATGGCTTGAAGGAATTCACTGACAAATATGTTCCTAAGTCAGATGATGTAGACGCTGCAAATCTTGATGCATGGAAAACAAAAGTGGCAAAGGCGAGGAGGATTCTATTGGAGGGAGTATGCGACCACATTGTCTCAAGCCTCCATGGGAAAGTCACACCACATGCAATTTGGAAGAATTTGATAGATCTATTCCAAAACAACAACAACCATAGGAAATTTGTGCTCAAAGATAAATTCAGGAAGATCAAGATGGAGAAGGGCGACTCCATTCCAAAATATCTCATGAAGTTTGTCTAATGTCTGGATGAGCCAGGGAGTGTGGGAATAATAGTCCCTGATGATGATTTGGTGAGCTTGGCTCTCCTAGGACTTCCCAAGAGCTGGCATAGTTATCAAGACTCTGTCAATGGTAGGGAAAAAATTCCATATTGGGAATGACTATGGTTGGATCTAGTGCAGGAGGAGTTCAGGCAGAACACCAGAGATGGATCTTCATCAAAGAATGATGATGAAGAGGATTGTGCCTTGGATTCTAAGGCAAGGAAAGGGAAGGGGAATAAATTCTATTCAAAATCTGAGTCTAAAGTCAAGAAGCTGTATTTGTCCAAAGTGAAGTGTTTTCACTGTCACGAACATGGGCATCTCGCTACTAACTATCCGCAGAAGGAGAAGAACAAGAAGGTTGTTGGATCTACAACTGGTGAGGCCCTTGCCTCACAATTTGAACTTGATTTCTCTTTGATCGCATGCATGGAATCAAGTGCATCGGGATCGGTGTGGTATTTGGATAGTGGCGCTTCCTTCCACATGACGGGAGATAAGGATTTTTTCAGTGACTTGGAGGAGAGAGATCTCAAAATGCATATAGAGATGGGAGACGATGGACGATACAGTGCGATTGGAATTGGTACCATTACCTTTAAAAAAGATTTAGATAAACCATTTCAATTGAAAAATGTTATGCATGTTCCAGGTCTGAAGAAAAACCTGGTCTCAGTCGCAATGTTGGAGGACAGAGGCTATGACGTTGTTTTCAGTGGTGGACAATCTTTTCTGCTACATAAAACAACGGGTCAAGTCAAGAGGATAGGGATTCAAGTTAAGAATCTCTACATGTTGGAGGTAGATGGTTGCGCTTCCATTATGGGCAAGGTAGAAAAATTGGTGAGCCGAGATGAGGGCGAATTATGGCACAAGCGATTGGGCTATCTTCATCATGGAGCCTTGAAGATCATGCAACAAATATCTACTGGAATTCCAATGGGAACACTTGCTCAGTTAGATCAGTGCAAGGGTTGCACCGTGGGGAAGTATGTAAATTCCACCTTTCATGAAAAGGAGAATCGTGCTTCAGTGATCCTGGAGAGAATTCACACAGAAGTGTGTGGACAATTCTCGATTGCTTCAACAACAAAACATAAGCATTATGTTATTTTTGTTGATGAATTTTCTCATAAATGCTAGATCTTCTTCATGTAGAAGAAGGATCAAACATTCTCAAAGTTCTGTGAGTTTAAAGCATTGGTGGAGAAAGAGTCGGGGAAGCAAGTGAAGGCTCTAAGGAGTGATAATGGTGGAGAATACATCTCTAATGAATTCAAAAACTTCTGCAGAAAAGAAGGAATTCTAAGAGAACTCATAGCGCCTCATAACCCACAACAAAATGGGGTCGCGGAGAGGAAGAACATAACAATCGTGGGTGTAGCACGAGCGATGTTGCATGATCAGGGCCTACCAATGCATTTGTGGGCAGAAGCATGAAATACTGTGGTTTATGTGAAAAACCGTTATCCTCATAGAGTACTTGGCATGAGTACACCTGAAGAAGCTTTCACTGGTAAGAAACTTGATGTTTCTCATTTTAAGATTTTTGGCTCATCTGTTTATGTGCATGTGACCAAGGATGTCAAGAAGAAGCTGGAATTGACTGTTGAAGTTGGGATATTTGTGGGGTACATAGAAACACCCCATAATTATCGTGTGTATTTTCCTAACAGTAAGATGACTGTTATGCGACGTGATATAAAATTCGATGAGGGGAAAGCCATGCGGTTGTCGCTTGAGAGGGAGCTAGACTTGCATGTGGAGGAGGAACTGCTGGTTCCCAAATATGAGTCTCAAGATGCGGATTAGCCACATGAGGAGGTTCATGGAGTGGAGGAATCCACTCAATAAGAGCCATCCATCAGAAATGGAAGAATGCGCACCATGGAATCTGATAGATTGAGACTAGATGCTGCACAGAATGTAGGAGCACCTACTTCACAACGCAGATAGAGACAATCTCCTGATCGATTTATTGGATACATGGATCTTATGAGCAAATGTATTATGACTGAACCATATTCCTTTCAGGAAGCAGTGTAGGATCCCACTTGGGTTGATGCTATGGTGGAGGAGTATGACTCCATTGCCAAAAATAGTGCATGGGAAATTGTCCCAAGACTGGTTGACAAATCAGTGGTAGGTTCGAGATGGATCTACAAGGGTAAGCTTTTAATCATTGTTGTTTATGTTGATGATTTAATACTGACTGGTGATGAGAAGCTGATACAATCATGCAAGGAGGACCTTGCAAAGGATTTCAAGATGAATGATTTGGGCCTTCTTCATTATTTCCTTGGATTGGAAATATGGCAGCGAGATGGTGAACTTTTTGTGTCTCGAGGAAAGTATGCAAGGGAGATACTGGGTAAGTTTCACATGGAGGGCTGTAAACCCATGGATACTCCTCTTCCAGGAAACTGGAGGAAAGAGGATTCTATTTCTGGAGAGGTAGTGGATGCTATTGTCTATCGACAGTTAGTGGGTTCGCTAATGTATTTGGTGAACAGGAGATCGAGCATTTACTATGTGGTTAACCGAATGAGTCAAGCAATGGTTAATCCTACCAAGCTCTTTTGGAAGGTGGGTAAGCATGTCCTGAGATAACTAAGGGGCACATATAAGTATGGCTTATGGTACAAACAGATGGATGAGGTGAAGTTGCATGGATTCACGAATGCAAATTGGGTGGGAATCCCAACAGACAAAAAGAGCACATCAGGGGGGATATTTAACATCATATCTACAACTGTTTATTGGTACAGTAGGAAACAAAGATCCATGGCACTCAGTTCAGCAGAAGTGAAATACATGGCATCGAGTCAAGATGCATGTGAGGTTATCTGGATGAGAAAGATCTTGGTTGGTTTGTTTGGTTCTCATTTAGATCTGACAGTGATTCATTGTGATAATTAGAGTTGCATTAAAATCTCAATTAATCTTGTGTTTCATGATAGATTTAAGCATATAGATATCCGGTATCATCATCTCAGATATTTTGTGCAGCAGAAGATCATGTTGCTTTAGTACATTCCTACGAAAGATCAGGATGCAGACATTTTGACGAAGGCGCTCAATAGGAGAAAATTCGAGTACCATAGAGACAGGATTGGGGTGAAGTATAATCCCTTTCTTGTTGAGAGGGGGTGTTGAAAAGTCAACAAGAAATGTGTGTCTAATTTATTTTTCCCTTAAATAAATTGGACAATAAATATTAATCTATTATCTCATAATTACTTGAAATGGAAAATCAATTAACTATAGGAAATTCGAGTTAAAAGGTTGATTGGTGGGACAGGAAATTTGAATTAGTTATAACTGAGTGATTTGAAGTTGTAACAGAATTATAAGTGTAGTTATGTGAGTTGTAAAGTAGTTTAACTCAGTTAAGTGAGTTAAGCTCAGTTGTACTAGTTGTAACTGAACTTACACTAGTGAGAGTTCAGTGAATTAATTATTAATTAATTCACAATTAGTGATCTCACATGCAACTAAAGATTTACCACTATTAACTACATGCATGTCAGATCCAGTGGAGACCCAGTTGAGATAACAAGTGAAAGGGACAATTTGACTATCAGTTGTGATTTCAGTCAAGTGCACTGATGCAATAACACACAGTGGATGTGCCCATGAGAAATGTGCAGCCTAGGCAAGAGGAATTCAAATTCATTTACAGGTTTTTCATTGTAGGGATTGCGCAGAGTAGGTAGGTTGTTTGGAGGCAGAGAATTGACACATGTATTTTCTGATTTTTGCATGATAGTGTGAGACAATTGTATTGTACTGAGAGCTCTTGGATTAGAGTTTTGTATGAGATTGTTTCATGATCCATGATATACATAATATATAATAATAATAATATGATAGTGGGGTTTTTATCTTTATGCTTTCCCAGAAAAACACTTGTGTTATGTGCGATTGATCTTTATTCTTGATATTACAATTGGCGATCGTGTTTTAAATTCCACAAGATTTATAGTAGAAGCGATTATGTATTTAACAGTGGCATATAATTGTTAGATCAGGAGAATCCAGGCAATACATAATTTGTATTAAAATTTCTACATTTCTTAGGATTTCACTCTTTACACTTTTGCATTTGACAGATCCTATGCTGCTGTGCTGACACAGAAGAACGTTGAAAGCAATGAGATACCCATTGCCTTCATGAGCTCTTCTTTTAAAGGAGCAGAACTTAACTACCCCACAGTGGATCAACAAGCGTATGTTGTTTTTAAAGAGGTGAACCACTTCAAGTCTTAGCTATTGAAATCCATAACCAAAGTTGTTTTTCCTTACCTCGCTGTAAGAAACTTGTTAGTACAAAAAGAGATGGGTGAGAAAAGAGAAAACTTGATGACATCACTACAGGAATATGACCTTGAAATAACTCCTTCCCAAATTGTTATAGGTCAAGGCCTGTGTAAACTAGTGGCTGATTCAGTTGAGGAACAAGAAAGTCAAATAAACACATCAACTGTCAATCAACATAATGAAAAACAGATCATCTATGCACAAACTACACCCAATTCTTGGTATGAGAACATCAGATTCTATTTAACGCATGGATATGCTCCCCGCAATCTTGATACCAAAAACAAAAGATAACTTAGGCCTAAATATGCATCTTTCCATTTAATCAATGATATATTATTTCAAAAGAACTTTGATGGTGTTTTTTTGCATTGTTTAGAAAAGGAGGAGTCTGAAAGAGTGTTGGCTAAACTTCATGCTGGTGAGGCCGGTGGTCACTTTGGTGGAGAAACCACTTCCCACAAAGTGCTAAGGGATGGATACTATTGGCCTACCTTGTTTAAATATGCCCATACGTTGTCCCACAAATGTGTAATCTGCCAAAAGGCTACGGGACAGGTGAAAAATGCAGCTTTTACTTTGCAACATGTTACTATAGACACACCTTTTCAACAATGGGGCCTAGACATAATTGGACCAATCAATGCACCCTCCTCGCAACAACACAAGTACATCCTCACAGCAACAGACTATTTTACAAGATGGTTTGAAGCTTTACCTTTAAAAGTGGTCAACACCAATTAGGTAGTGTCTTTTCTCAACTCCCATATCATCACTCGATTCAGAATTCCTAAATGTATGGTTTTTGATAATGCCTCTTATTTTTTGTCCCTTGATATGAATGTTTTCTCTCTAGAGAAAGGGATTAAACTAAAGTATTTTGCCAACTACTATCCTCAAGGGAATGGTCTAGCAGAATCAACAAATAATAATTTAATCAAGATTATTAAAAGGACAGTTTCAAAAAACCACAAGAAATTGCACAATGCACTGTATAATGCACTTTGGGCTGATAGGGTAATTCCAAAAGCATCCGTTGGTAATTATTTTTTCTTCCTCATCCACAGAAGAGAATCCATCCTCCCCCCACATGTCTTACTTCCCTCTCTGCAATTATCAAAGAAAGTTCAAGAAGAAGAGTGCCCTCCTCTAGAAAACCAGATAAATGCTTTATTAAAACTAGAGGAGGTGAGAACACAAGCAAAATAGAAACTTGATCAACACCAACAAATTGTAAAGAGCTGGTTTGATGCAAATTCATCTTCTGATAGGAATTTTTATGTTGGGAATTTGGTTCTCAAGTGGGACAAAGCACATGAGGGTAAGGGGGAACATACCAAGTTCCAAAACCCGTGGCTAGGACCATTTGTAATTTATGAAAAATTGGGTCCTATCTCTTTTTGTTTGCATAAATTGGAGGGACAGCTGAACACTTTCCCAGTGAATGGACAGGCTCTCAAGATGTATTTCGCTTGATGATTTCTGATCCACCCTTTTGTAAATATTTTTAATTCTCTTTTTTTTTGGTTCTTTTCATTTTTCTTTGATTTTGATTTGTTTTCTAAAAAATGATTATGTCTGAATCACCATTCATTTGTTGAAGGGAATCAAAATTCTTATTCATTAGAAACAATTGGTAACATTTCAAGCACCTGAATAGTAAATGCTAAACTTAGAACAACAAAAGTAAGTTTCTATTCAATCAGTGTTTCTAGTTTCTTATTAAAATTACAGGAAGATGCGATTATCCTTAAAAAACTTCTAATGCCGTCCCTGTTTTAATGAGGAAAACTCAACTGTTCTTCCATATCCTAGAGATGATCTCTTAACATAAATCTAATTTCCCAAATCATGATGAAAGTCATCTGAACTAAAAAATGATTTTTAAATGATCAATCGTTGCATTACCAGATTATGAGATTTTCAGTATCACCCCGCTCTCTTGAATATCATGAAGTTCTAGAAATTTATAAACAATTTTTAGAGAGTTGGAAGCACTATAATGTGTGGGAATTGTGTGTAAACCTGACAGGACACTGAACATGTCTGCTGCCAGCGAGTAAATGCACAAATGATACCAAGGCAACTTCGTTGGGGTACTAAACAGGCCTGTTGGCAGTGAAGAAATGCTGGGTTTAAGAAGATCCTCATATATGTATTTTAATTTGATCAAGTATGAAGATTTTTTTATCATGAGTGGATGACTCTTGGACAAGATAGAGGTATTGGAGTGGGTTAAATGGCATCCCTGCCAAGGCTATGGACGCTTGTAGGCACCAGTGGCCCTGTCAATGGTATTGAAGTCATTTGCATAAACATCACTACACCTATGATCGAAATAAGATACCAGATTACATTTTCAGACTGAAATACATCCAATTCTATGACTATGTTATTCTATAATTTATTATCAGAACGCTTGATCTGTCGTTAACCATTTCTAAAAAAATATTTCGCTTGTGCCCCTGACATAAATGTTTTGGTGATGCGGAGATAACTGCTTCGCCCAGTGTGTTGCCATTGTTGGAAGCCACCAATTCTGTCAATTTTATCATGATTAAAAGCTACCACAAAGAGATAAAATATTTTTGTAGTTGCCTCCTTCTTACTTTTAAAAATTATTTTGTCTTTTGGCTTCAAGGCGATTTGGGCTAACTTATTTTATGAGTTTTTTTGTTTACATTTCGTTTGTTTTGTTTAAATTTCATGATTGCAAGCATGAAATTCATACAAAAACTTGGCTTGGTAATCATTCTGCAGTCTATGTTTTTCGTCTTTTCTTTTACCAAAGAGATTACACTTTGAGGGAAACTATATGTTGCTAAGTTTAAGTTTCATAAGTTCAGTGATTAATTGATTGCCACATTTTTTTATGTATTATGGGGAATGCGACTTGATCAGTTCTATGGTTGATTGTTTGGTTTTAATTTTTGAAATGCATGAACGCACAAAAACTTGGATTAACAATTGATATGTGCTTCATAGAAGTCATATCACTATCATATCACTTGGTACATGTCTGATGTACCCATAGATACACCTCATCTTGTTGTCCTGTACATTTAATGACCCTCATTCATTATTCGAATTGGCATTTGATAGTGGTTAAGGTTTAATCCTCATTGTGCATAATGGCTCATAGGTCTGCACGTCCTTTGGTTTTCTGTTACTCCAAACTTAAACCACCAAACATGATAATCACCCAAGTTTGTAGGTATCGGGCTGTTTCAGTTTTCACAGACCTCTCCTTTTTACTTGTCTATTGGAAGACGAAGCCTCACTCTCGTGGTGTCTACTGTGTCTTTTTGAAAGTAACCATGGCACCTGTGGTTTGAATCGAACCTAATGGCTGTCAGGCCCTTCTTTCCCATGATGACACCATAAATGATTTGCAGGCTCACGATTGGGATATCTTCATACAAAAATCCAAAGGATATAACCTGGTGGTCGCACAGGCCTTTGCTCAAATGTTTGATGGGTTTAGAGCCAAAGTTGGGGATGTGAAATTGGAGGTCACAGAGGACTCCATATCCCAGGCAACAAAACTGCCACAGGAAGGTGAAAAATGGTTCAAAAATGATAAACTGGAGGACGTGCCTTGGAGATTATTCACGGTCTCTCAGAAATCTACATGTTTCCCTAAAGGTATTCCTATTACCCTCTTGAAACCTCTATGGCACAACCTCATTTTGATTCTGAAACAATTTATAATGTGTGAGGGCAGGTATGGGTTAGTATTTTTATACCACATCTGATTGTTGATGTTGTTCCTAGGGTTTAAACTAAACATGCCCTTCTATTTGTTGATGAGCCTATATAAGATGTCAAAACGTTATAAGAAACATAGCTTGAACCCTTTGTCTAGCCTCTTTCACCATGGTCTTATAAAAATTCTGTTGGTATCGCACCTGTCTCAAATCGAGGACACTTGGGAAAGCTTCCTCAATCAAAACAATTTTGCCCAACCTGAGAGCACAATGAACTCACCTTTAAATGTAAACCCCAATTTTGATAAACCAGTGACTGAGAGTCAAGGCTTCGATTCACATAATGACTGTGAAATTAATGAACCAATTTCTTTTTCTTTGCAACCCCCCCTAGGTAGAAAACCATGATTTATTTTCACACCCAGAAAATGACTAGAAGAGGTAGTGGCTATATTAAGAGAGAAAGTATCTTATGTTCCTGTTAATGAACCAAATCATGGCTTTAGTGACAAACATATTGCTAAGAAAAATCATAAGACACAGGGTAACTCAGACCCAAGTTTCGTAAACAAAAGACAAGGCCGATTAATCTTCCGAAGTATGAGAAATCGAAAGAAGGATAATTTGAGATCGGTCTCATTGATCGAGGTCAATGATCAAGGTTTTGATGACGAGATAAATTATTTCCTTGCATGGGAAGATACAGATAACTAGTGTCTCGGGAACAAAACTGTTGGTCAATCTGTGCAATACGACTTTGTCTCTAGACTACCTCCATTTCTGAAAGGCCAAGAGGGATTTGCTAGAATTAGCCATGACTTGAAACAAGCCACAAGAAGAGTCGAAGAATCCATTGCTGAGTACGCTCAACCTTGGCCTGCTATAGCTTCGGTACTCTGTGACAATTGCTTGGATTGGGTATAGAACACTATTACAAGGACATACCATATTTACAGGCACAATTAAAACATCTGGCTGCTCACAATTCTCTGCTTGAACGAGAAAATCAAGAGTTGAAGGCATGCACAGATCGGGAAAGTAAAAGGCCCAAGAGAGTCGGTAATATAATTATAAAAAATGCAACTAACTTCAATGCCATCATTAATTCAGAACTATCTGACCCTTCATTGTCTAATTTCTAAAATGGTAAAAGTTATTTTTGATTTGATTTGATTTTATTCTGTTATGAAAATCGAATAGGAAGATTTAATTTTGATTTTCTTTGTTAATATAACACTAGATACAGAATCTCTCGATTTTGTAGCCATTCTATTTTTGAATGTTAGTTGGCATTATTTTTTGAATATCAATTTCGTTTTGTTATCTACAGGAAAATGACAATTATGGTGCTATTTACATGGAGAAACCATCTTGGATCATGAGCTGTATAGTTCAATAGTTTATTTCTTTTATTTGATAAAAGCTTTGTTATTATGTAATAAATTTTGATAAACCAACTCCTACAGGAATGGTTTCATGTTGTACTATTTCTGTAAAACAATCTATTTTTTGGGGATTGCACTCTATCTTGCATGATAAAAGTTTGTTAATCCAAAACTAGTTTAAATAGTGATCACTGTTAGAGGTGAAGACAACTTTTGTTGGGATACTTTATGGACATGTGATTTTGAGAACTGATATGGAGAAGCTATTCACCATTGGCTTTAGACCTGTGTGATGCTTATTCCATTATGTTCTTTTATTGCCTCGGTTGTATGAAATATTATTATGTTTGATGCATCTTTAGCCTTGTCATCATACAATTTTTCATATGGTTAAGTATTTATTGATCCAGGAGGATATTGGTGGCCACCCACCATTTCCAAATGGCTCAAAACAATTTTCTGGCCATTTTGGCAATTTACTATTTTTAGCAGGTTTTAACTTCCGGGGCCATTTTGAGGGTCCAAATAAAGGTTTTTCAAGATCTAGGTTCTCAAAGATATCCAAATGCATGATTGAGCCCCCAAAATGAATCTCCTCGACAATACCTTTCCAACGAGCTATCACACGCCTAAAACGGAGATCGTATGCAAAAGTTACGACCCCGGGAAGTTGATGTACTCACTTACCCAAACAGGGCCCACATGACTTTTGGCGCTTCATCTCCTAGGGTTAGGTTTTTGGATGTCTAGGAATTTTGGCATTCCCGTCTATTGTAAAAAGGCCTTCCAAGCCTCATTGTACTCATCTTCTTGCGAATGCGAGTAGCCATCACATCTCTTCTCAGAGATAAGTTGCCACCATTCTAGCGAGTCTTTCACTCTGTATTTTTACAGTCTCTGTACATTTCTATGATTAATAGAAATCGTGTATTACTGTATATCTGTGTTTATGGTTGCATCTCTGATACATTTCTGTTATATTATTGAATATCT
>ML806789.1:358433-372676 GCA_009831015.1 Picea engelmannii | reverse complement strand
GTACATTTCTCTGATTAATAGAAATCATGTATTACTGTATATCTATGTTTATGGTTGCATCTCTGATACATTTCTGTTATATTATTGAATATCTGCAATATCTCTGTGCATTTCTTTATTATATCTCCGCTCTCATTTCGTGTTGAAAATAATATTTTGATGCTGTCTATAATTTGTTATTCCATTTTGTATCTATGATCAATATGTCATTTGATTATTATTGATTTATTCTGGATATTAAATGATGGATCATATTAACACTTTGAATTGATTTTTCTTTCATTCTAAGTGTTGATTATCATCAGATCACCGGATCTTCACATTTATCATTATGTTGTTATATTCTCCCTCCAACACATCTTTGAATTTATTCTTGGAGTATTAACATTGTTCTGTCACAGGTTTCCCTCACATGTAGGACAATTAGGATCTCGAATTACACAGGAAGATAAACTTAGTTTAATCGATTGATTACAGGTTAGTCCGTGTGTTATTTATTTTAGTTATTTATCAATGAAATGATGATTACATGAATTAGCTTTGACTGTTTATGTATCGTTGTTTCAGTTGCATTTGCTTAGTATTATTAGTTTTTAAACATTCAAAAAGAAAACATAAAATGTATGTGCTTTCTTTATCTCTTTTAGAAACACTTTTAAGAACATCCATTTTGTAAGATTTCAAGTAAACCTTGCATGCTGTATATAAATTGTTTATAATCACATATACACATTCATGCTTTTTATTTGAACACTTGTAATTAGTAAACTTATATTCTTATTATCATAGATTTTAGATTAGTTTCATTTCTTTTATTATTTTTAGGACTTTAGTTGGCCAACGGAGCCATTAAACCGGTCGGGTCATTTCATTCCAAAAGGCTTGGGTTAATTAGACAAGCCCGGTCCAGATTTGACCTTCCAGTTGACGGTGTGTCACTTACGCCTGTCAACATGTTTTTAAAGCATGAATTTAAGTATGTTTAATAGGTTATGTCCTAGTTTGAAGGCTAGGGCGCAGTTGGAAGAAAAAGTTGTTTTGAGTAAATTTAATGGAAATGAAGAAATATATGTTATTCGTATGCATAGAAAGAGTTTTTGGACTAATAAATGGATGCAGGAACCTAGAAAATGTTTTTTGTAGATTGTAGGTCTATCCTAATGCGCAGTACATAAGAGGTCGAGGAACGTTTAAAAGAAAAAGAGGATTAATTTTTTGTTATAACTGTAGAAGGTCGGGACATCTTGCTAAGGAATGCCCTGGTGCAGGTCCTATTTGTCTTTATTGTAAGATTGTTGGTCATGAGGTTGAGGATTGTCCAAGGATGATTGCTAAAGTCGAAAGGATGAACATAATGCAAGAAAACTTTGAAGAAAGTCAAGAGACTAAGGGCGCGTTAGATAAAGAATCAGAGAAAGTTCAGACTACGTTATTACAGTTGAAAGAAACGATGGATGTTCACAAAGATGTCAGTTTAACAAATATCCTGAAAGAAAAACATCGCATAAGTGCAATAATAGAAGACTTCGACATAGACCTTGTCTTGGATGAGGAAACACAAGTAAATATTATGACAAAAGGAACTTGGGAAATTTTGGGAAAGCCTACTGTGATACCTTTGTTGGGAAGGATAGGCTTGTTTAAAGGAAATATGATAACCCTATGTGGATGAGTTACTAATGTACCTATTATTGTTCATGGAACATCAACTGAAGAAGAAATCATTAAGTTTGTTGGGGAAAATGCCCCTTTCCCACTTTTGTTAGGTAAGACTTGGATTGAGAAGGATCATATCAGAAGAAAAGTAGAGGAAGAAGATACACAAAGGAAAAATCAAGAACTAAGAGATTTCATAGCTAGAAAAATTGATCGACTAATAGAAGAATGAGAAAATAAGTCGAAGCAACAGAAAAACGTAACAATGCAGGAGGGACATAAGGCAAGAGAATTAGTTGTCAAGGTTGAAAGAATGCAAGAAGGCTTGAAGAACCTATCTATACAAGAAAGAAGTATACCCACCTGGGAAGTATTAAGAAAAGGGATATTAACTTCAGACCCTTTGAGGGCACATCAACAGTGTGAAGCCACTACGCTAAGGGAAGATAAGAATAGAAATGGAAAGAGGATTCCAAAAACAGTTAGAGAGACTCAGATCACAGGAAAAAAGGCAAGGAAGCTCAATAAGAAGAAAGCTAAGTTGGAAAAGTTGCAAGAAGCTACAAAAACCAGATGGAAGACTTCGTAGACTAGAACCTTGCAGGAGACAGGTTCGCATGATTTGAAATTTGCTAGAACAACAAGACCACGCAGAATGGGACTTTTCCTTGGTGAATCTATATGACCGTTTGAGGTGCCCCGATCGTTAGAACGATGCTCCAGAATGGTTATAAAACTCATTTATGGCTTGATGGATCACTTTTGGGACATTGAGACCATGCCACAACGGATAGATTCACATTGATGGAAGCATTCCTGGCCGTTAGAAGAATCCGTTACGATGCCCTGCTTATTTAACTCGTCGGTCGCTGCGCCGGGACCACTTTTTGCCGCTCGTGATTAACTGAGCCAAGAATAAAATTATCCATGTGTCGAGCTATGCAGTTTGTTATTATCTACAAGAAGACCCCGCCTGTCCGTTTGTCTACCCCGCCTGTCTGTTTTCCTACCTCGACCCATCTGTTTAAAGGAGAGAATGTTGGGTGAATGTAGTGAATTAGAGAAGTCTGTCGAGGAAGTCCTCAAGAAGCTCATGGCCGAAAGATCGATATCTGAATGTGTCCAGGCTTCATAGACTAGGGGAATGCAGACTTCCCCTTCGACTAGACGTTGTTCTGGCCGTAATAACCCCATGACTAAGCAGTGAAGTAAGCACCACGACGATCTGGCTAATGCGAAGCAGATCCCGTCGATCCTACCCGAGTACATTCCACCTTTGGCTGGCGTCGTTAACCATGATAGCATCCCACGAGATTATGAGTACACTGTGTTCACCACGTACATTCTGAAAGGAATACGCATAGTTGGGAGCTAGTTAGGACAGATCTCGCCACTGAAGAACAATGACTTCAACTTGGGAGACTTAAAGAACTACGCCATGTTGGCACCACATCGCTATCTCATGAAGTCATCTAGAAATAAGCCTTGTCTCATCTCATAGCCATGGATTAATGGGTTGGCATAGTCCACCGTGCTGAATGTGATGAAGGTCCCCCATTTTGGCCACCACCAAGAGGTTAATGCTTGCATTAAAATCCTTCTTTTGTGCTATCATGGCGGATACCTGTGGCTCGACAGAAGGATTACTGTGGATCTAACGCTGATCCACTGGATCATAGGCTTAAGTTTGAAGGGACCTGCCCCTCATCAGTTTTATCCAGGGAAGGCCTCAGACTGTTCCCTGGCACAACACATCAAGGAAGCTTACGGAGAAGTCGAAAAAGGAAAGTGAGGTTACAAGGTAGCCTCTATACATGATGGTGTAGTGTGCCTCACTTTCCAACTCATAGTTGGGAAGATCGTAAGGAATAACTTCCCCACACAGGTCACCGGGTTCGTAGTGGACCTCACAGGAAAATGTGTGGAGGGAATACAAATGAACTAGGTGAACTACCTCATCAATGAACTAGAGAAATATTGTTGCCAAGAGCAGTATTTGGTATATGAATTCCATTACAGCTGGCTGATCATTTTGATCACATTTGTCGCTTGGAAAATTCCTGAAGGAGCCACCTTCCCAGAGATCAAGCCCTCAGAGCCGTTGGCCGCTTGGTTTTCAACCTTGTGATATACCAACGAAATGATGAAGCAGTGGTAGTCCAATGCTGAGTTTCATGCATATTATAGGCAATAGAGGGTTGCCACCGAATCATTTCCGCGCATGACATCGCACACCCTGCACCAGTACCGAACAATAGCAAAGTTCCACGTAGATACACATCTCATCTACATCACTGCGCACAGATATGAGAAAAAGGAAGAATTAAAGTCATACTACAAGCTGACAGATGAAGACATGGAGTAGATTACAAAGGAGTGGCCAGAGGAATTTCTTGTACCTATCACTGATGCAAAAATCTTCGACACTGACACCATAAGAAGCCCCATAGTCACCCTGCAGGTTGAGCATGTTAGACAATCCAGTGGGATGAAGAAGAAGAAAAAGCAGAAAGAAGTCCAGGATATAGAGAGCGATGAGGAGGACAATGCTTCTGAAGATAATGTGTCTGGCTCGCCAGGAGGAGGAGAAGACAAAGAAGATGGAAAAGGAGGAGGGGATGAATTAGAAGAAAAAGGAGGAGGTGAAGCTACACCACCTGCAGACAACCCTACTGGAACAGTAACACCGTGGAAGAGGAAGGTTTCTCCAAAGAAACCTTCAGCAAGGAAGAAGATGCACGTTAATAATCCCCAGTTGGAGGCCACGCTCACGGAGGACGTTATAAGTCTGGTCCTTGGAGCTATGGAGGACGCTTCTGATGACATCTTGCAGAGATATGGAGAGAATAAGGAGGAGATATATGGAAGGATCGAGAAGGAATTGAAGTAATTACATCAAGCTGTTCATTTGGTTCGACATTACCTACTTGTTAGGCCCCAACAACTCCCACTAAATTTTTACAAAATTTAAAGGCCCCCCATTAGAATCTTGATAATTATAATGAGCTATAGAATCAACCTTTTCAAATAGTTCCATACCTTGGCTTGCTTTGAGACAAACTTAAGACATTCACTATAGTATGAGATATTCATTACAAGAGTATATGTCAAAAGTTAAAAACGAGCATAAAAATCTCAATTTAAACAAAACGTTAATTTTTATCAAATGTTTACTTTCGTTTGAATTATGATTATGTGTTCTTTCTTTTGCTCATTAGCAAGTTTGACTATTTTGAATAATGGGTTCAATCTTCATCAAATAATATCTTGGTTGGTTTCTCATAGTCATGAAATCATTTGGTGATATTAATTAATTAAATTCTTTTTTCATTTTGCATCTCATTTCAAAATAATAATAATAAAAGAATTATCTATCATTTGTTTGATTTTGTATAAAACTAAAATTAATATTTTTTCTCCATTAACTTGAAGCTTCTAGATCATATTTGAAAGAAAATTATAAACAATATTTGTTTATAAGTTATAGTTAGTTTAAATTCATTTTTTATTTTTCTAGATTTTGTTTTATTCACAATTTTTAGGTTATTAATTTAGGTTTCTTTTTGTTTCACAGGTTTCTATTATCAAATATTTGATATGGATCTGATCATGGCTTGATTTTATTATCCAAATACGTTCAAGAGGATTGATCTAAAAATAATTTTGGATTGCTACAAATAATTTTATGAGCAACAACAGATAAAATTTGGAAAGACGTCAAGATCAAACAAACGATTTTGCAGAATTGACTGCAGCCAAACCAGAGGAATTTGAAGAAACAGTTGAAAACCCAGAACCAAAATAGACCCATTTACATTCCACGTAGAGATTTTCCCCCAAAAATGCACAATTTGAGAGTTATTGATGTCTTTTTATGACGCAAATTTCAGGTGGCGAAAATTAATAGTGACGCCCAGACTGTTCATTCATTGTATAAATATATGAGAAAGTTCAGAGCCAAGAGGATCCAAGAATTGGAGAGAAAGGATTTTAATCCTTTCTCTTTTGTATATTATTTATTTTGTAAACTTTTCTTCTTTTCAAATAGAGTAACGGATGGTTGGAATCTTTGGGAGAATGGATGAGTATTTTCAAAGAAGAATATGGAATTCCAGGTTGCTTAATGCCTTTTGTCCTGTGAGTAAAATAGTTTTATTTTTATTATAATATATTCATATTCTTTGAATAATTGATTATGCATTGATTTAAATTAGCTTTAGTCTATTTTATCAATACATGGTTAATTATTATAATTTATGTATTAATTTTTTCAATCTTTAAGAGTTTATTATCTTAAAAATTCTTCCAGAACTACAATATGGGCATGTGATTTTGAGAAAGAATATGGGAAAGTAATTCATCTTTGGCTTCAGACCCATGTGATACTTATTCCATTTCATTCTTTCATTATTTTTGTATTATGAAAATGTTATTATGGTTGATTTTAGCTTTAGCTTGTCATCATATGGTGTTTTCATACTATTAAATGTTACATGCTGCCCATAATTTCTTATTTCATTTTTTATGTGTGATCAATCGATCATTTGATTATTGTGAAATTTATTTATAATGTTAAATGATGGATAATATCAATACTCAGAATTGAGTTTTCTTTCGTTCTTAAATATTGATTATCTTAAGATCACACGATTTTTAATTAGTTGTCTTCCTGTTGTTATTAATTTACTCCAATATCAAATGCTTCTTTGAATGTATTCTGGAAGTGCTAGTATTGTTCTGTTATAGGTTTCCCTTAACAACAGTACAGGCAGGAGCTCATACATCACATAAAGATAATACCAGTTTTGTTGATCAACTACAGATTATTCTATGTGTTATTTAGTTAAGTTGTTTATGAATGAAACAATAATTACATTAATTAGCTTTGACTGTTTTTGTGTCATTGTTTCAATTGTATTCATTTAGTATTTATTCCTTTAATATCTTTAAAAAAAAGATCCAAAAAGAATTGTTGTTCAGATTTGATTCATAAAATTTATCAAACAATCATTTTCGCAAGATTTCATGCAAACCTTGTAAACTATATAGAAATTGTTCATAATCATTTGTATATTCACATTCTTAGATAAATATTTGTAATTATTGTGTCGATTTTTAGAATCTTTTCTTTAGCTAGTTTATTTCATTTTTCTATCTTTAGGACCTTAGTTGTCTAACGGAGCCATTAAACTCGTCAGAACGAGTTACACCAAATAGCTTGGGTTATTTAGACAACCTCGGATTGGACTCGCTCTTCCATTTGATGGATGATCAATTTTGCTCGTCCACAAATGGTGCTAGGAGGGCCAGACTGACAAGATGGCCTTATAGGAGTCTTTGTTTCGAATTTAATTAATTTCCCATGGCTCCCCAAATCACTCTGTTGGAACATGCTTTCCACTTCTCATTACCTGATATTCCCAACAAGACAGTCTCTTTATTGTCCAAACTCACCTTTGATGGTGAGGGGAATGTATCTGCAAAAGACCATCTTAACAAGTTTTGGTGTAAATGCATCAAGCATGAAATTTCCGATTTAAATGTTTTATGCAGATTGTTTGCCTTCACTTTCAAGGGTTGGATTAAACATTGGTTTGAGTATTTTCCAGCATATCACATTATTGATTGGTTTCAGTTTGTAGCTGAATTTTTAGATGATTTTGAAAAATATAATTACAATCAATTATGTGAAGAATTTCAGACTTTACTAATCAATGGCAATTCATCTCCAGAAAGATTTTCAACAAGAATCTATCATGTTCTCTGTAAATTTAATCTTGATGACATGTCAATTGTATTAAATCTCATCTATGATGCTTGCGTCTCTTTCATCCAGTCACATTCAATCGCGAATGATGAATCGGTTGAAAATATTATCACTTAATTGCGAGAATAATTTTGTTTACAGGATGAGAGGAATCCATCCGAAAATTTTCAACAAGCAAGGGAGGTAGAATCTATTGAAAATGTTCTTACTGACAATCAAACTAGTTTTTCCTCTGAATCATTGCATATTCAGTCCTCGACCATCGTGAAAGAAGATTTGATGTTGGGTGAAGGTGAATGTCCATATTCTTCTAACTCTTTCTCTAATCAATACTTAAATTTAGTTATTGAAGAACACTTAGGTGATGAAAATGATCTTAAGCATTCTAACATTCCAATGAAAGTGATTAGAGATGTAGATCTGTAATTGGAAGAAGAAACCTTAAACCCTCATCTACAAATCGCACCTTATCAACATGAAAGATCATATGTTTTCCATGAAATTTTTGAATTATCTATCGTACATGAGGCAAATTTAGATGATCATATTATGTTGAATAATTTATCACCAAAACAGAGTGAAAGTTTTAAGGAAAATGAAGAGGAATGTCTTGAGAATACCATTGTTAAATATCATAGCTCAAGATATTCTTTTCATGTGCTTATTTCTGATTCCTTTTACTCTTTATATCCCGATCTCTTCTTAGATTCTAGTGGATTTGATACTTTACCCATAGTATCTTACTCTTTGCCACCACAATCAAATCTTTTCGATATGCCAAAATTTGGTGAAACTAATTCCAAACATAACACTTATCAAGTCGGATTTGATGCGCTTTCACTTTCATCACTCGAATGGAAAAATGACATGTTGCAAGATGATTTTACATGATTTATTTTTGAAAAAGACAATGCACTCATCTTTATGGAGATCGAATATTCTACATTGCATATTCGTTCTTTGATTAGTTCAAATTTTAATGTTTAGGCTTCACATTTTGAAATGATCAATCTCATCAAAGGAAGCATTCAAACCAATAATCTAACTGATGTCATGAATCCTCTTATGATGTGTTCCCCATTGATATATCCATTTCATCAAAGTTATCATTTGCATCCTAATTTTTATGACATGATCTTAGAATGGATTGAATATTCGTATCTAAAAAATATTCATAATAAAGATAAAGTTGTGCTTGCTTTGTTTCTACCTAAATATCTAGGAAGCAAGCACCACATGATTTTTTTAGATCCTCCGTATGAAGAAATTGATGAACACTTAGAGAATTGTCAGGAGGATGGTGCATTTCGGCTTTGGTAGATGGTTATGTCAGGTCCCCATAATATTGACAAGTTTTCCAAACTTACTTATGTTCTTTCATGCCATTATGACCCATATCATGACCATATTATAGAATGGTTGGAGGATTCATACATCAAGAAGTTGCAAAAGAATGGTAAGGTCGTTCTTGTTTTGTTTTTAAAAGAATATATAGGAGGTAAGCATGACATATTTCTTTTTCATCTACAAATACTACATTCTTTTATTCTGATTTTCAATTTTCTATGTCGTGCAGGATTGAAGATGCTCTTGTGGCTGCATTTGAAATACGATTTTACTTAGCATTTTGATCTATTTAGTAGTTAGAGTAGGTTTTCCTTTAGTTTTATTTATCAATATTTCTTTGTGTAATAATGAAGTTATAAACATAAGCGGGCACATCAAGAGAACCATAATATGAATTTTGTCAGGGAAGTCCACTTTAAATCTTTTTCTCTCTTCTTTTAATTGAATATTTCTTTTCGAAAACATAGTATCATCATGAAAATTTTAAATGGAAAGTAAAGAGATAAGTAAATTTGAACTATCAATTCAACCCTGACCCAAGGTGCCACGAGTAGGACTGCACTCATCTTAATAGGGATTTTTCTATTTTTAGTCTCTTTTATTTTTAATAATAATGCTTGGTCAAAGTAACATCTTATGCATCACTATTTTAAAAAAAGAACTTGCTCACACATAATATTTTATATGATTTAGTTCTTCCTTTATTTTACGGTGAGATGATAGTGGATACAAAAACTCAAGTTTATCTTTGGCCAAAATCATTTCCTGAAAAGTTTTTTTGTTGTTTTGATTTTGTGTACTTCTGATTTTGAATCCCATTAATAAAATTTGATTCGGTTTGTTGTGTGATTTTGTTTTCTTTGATTATTTTAAATGAGTTTTATTCTTATCTTTCTTTTTGAATCAATATATTTCTGATCAAAGAACTATTGTCGAAGGAAACATTTATCTTAAGACTTGTGTTTTTCAAGCAAATTGAAATAGTTCAAAGAGGTCCTGATATTAAGATATAGCTTAGACAATTGATTTTTAAGTCAATTGTCACCCTTATTTTGTCCTCAAATTATCTTTTCTAGAGTATTACACCAGAGATATGGTTTACATCTTTGAGAATCACGATGATCTTTAAAATTTTTACGCCATCCATATTCTTAAGGAATCATTTTTAAGTGCTTCCCCATTCTCTAGATGATTTCTTAAAGGAAATCTAAAATCTCTAAACCATGATAAAACTTCTAGTTTTGAAAGAAAATAAATAACATGGTCAACTATTCACCTGTATTGCAATTAACCTCCAGTATCACCCTGCTCTCTTTGTCATCAAGAAATATATAATTGTATTACTATTTAAAAGTGGCATAAGAGGGTTGAAAGCACTTATCTTATGTGTGGGAAGTGTGTGTAAACCCGTCGGGGTACTGAACAGGCTCGCTGACAGCAGGTAAATGCATAGATGATACCAAGACAACTTCGTCAAGGTACTGAACAGACCTGCTGGAAACAAAGCAATGTCGGGTTGAGAGGTAACATGTATATGTTTTTAAATTAACTTTTATGGAAGTATACATCATGTGGATATAACTATCAGATGAGATTAAAGCATTTGAGTGGGTTAAATGACATGTCTGTCGAGGCTATGGACGCCTGCTGGCAGCAGTGGCTTTGTCAACGGTATTGAAGTTCTTTTATAAACATCATGACTCTTTGACTAATGCATTATTTTAGGTCATAATATTTTGCAAAGAAAATTCTATTGTCTGGTTATAACATTGAGCTTATCCTAATACTATATGGCCTCAGAGTGAATTTATTTCAGGGAGCTTAAATCCTTTTATCAGTTTTGTTCTTTTCTTCCTGAGATGAAATCTTACCAGATCAGAGATACCTGTTTCACCCAGTAAGTCGCCATTTGTTGGGCCCCAACAACTCCCCCTAAAGTTTTACAAAAGGGCCCCCATTAGAATCTTGATAATTATAATGAGCTACAGAATCAACCTTTTCAAATAGTTCCATACCTTGGCTTGCTTTGAGACAAACTTAAGACATTCACTATAGTATGAGAAATTCATTACAAGATTATTTTTCAAAAGTTAGAAACGAGCATAAAAATCTCAATTTAAACAAAACATTATTTTTTATCAAATGTTTACTTTCGTTTGAATTATGATTATGTGTTCTTTCTTTTGCTCATTAGCAAGTTTGAGTATTTTGAATAATAGGTTCAATACTTCATCAAATAATATCTTGGTTGGTTTCTCATTTTCATGAAATCATTTGGTGATATTAATTAATTAAATTCTTTTTTCATTTTGCATCTCATTCAAAAATAATAATAATAAAAGAATTATCTATCATTTATTTGATTTTGTAAAAAACCTAAAATTAATATTTTTTCTCCATTAACTTGAAGCCTCTAGATCATATTTGAAAGCAAATTATAAACAATGTTTGTTTATAAGTTATAGTTAGTTTAAATTCATTTTTTATTTTTCTAGATTTTGTTCTATTCACAATTTTTAGGTTATTAATTTAGGTTTCTTTTTGTTTCATAGGTTTCTATTATCAAATATTCGATACAGATCTGATCATGGCTTGATTTTATTATCCAAATACGTTCAAGAGGATTGATCCAAAAATAATTTTGGATTGCTACAAATAATTTTATGAACAACAACAAATAAAATTTGGAAAGGCGTCAAGATTAGACATGCAATTTTGTAGAACTAATTGCAGCTAAACCGTGAGGAATTTGAAG
Organism: Picea engelmannii; assembly: GCA_009831015.1. Taxonomy (NCBI): domain Eukaryota; kingdom Viridiplantae; phylum Streptophyta; class Pinopsida; order Pinales; family Pinaceae; genus Picea; species Picea engelmannii. The sequence continues at coordinate 361,151 of ML806789.1, read as the reverse complement.
AAACCGTTGAAAACCCAGAACCAAAATGGACCCATTTACCTTCCGCATAGTGATTTCCCCAAAAATATGCACGATTTGAGAGTTATTGATGTCTTTTTACGAAGCCAATTTCAAGTGGCGAAAATTAATAGTGACACCCAGACTGTTGATTCATTGTATAAATATATGAGAAAGTTCAGAGCCAAGAGGATCCAAGAATTGGAGAGAAAATATTTTAATCCTTTCTCTTTTGTATATTATTTATTTTGTAAACTTTTCTTCTTTTCAAATGGAGTAATGGATGGTTGGAATCTTTGGGAGAATGGACAAGTATTTTCAAAGAAGAATATGGAATTCTAGGTTGCTTAATGGCTTTTGTCCTGTGAGTAAAATGGTTTTATTTTTATTATAATATATTCATATTCTTTGAATAATTGATTATGCATTGAGTTAAATTAGCTTTAGTCTATTTTATCATTACATGGTTAATTGTTATCATTTATGTATTAATTTTTTCAATCTTTAAGAGTTTATTATCTTAAAAATTCTTCCAGGACTACAATATGGGCATGTGATTTTGATAAAGAATATGGGAAAGTAATTCATCTTTGGCTTTAGACCCATGTGATACTTATTCCATTTCATTATTTCATTATTGTTGTATTATGAAAATGTTATTATGGTTGATTTTAACTTTAGCTTGTCATCATATGATGTTTTCATACTGTTAAATGTTATATACTGCCCATAATTTCTTATTTCATTTTTTATATGTGATCAATCGATCATTTGATTATTGTGGAATTTATTTATAATGTTAAATGATGGATAATATCAATACTCAGAATTGAGTTTTTTTTCGTTCTTAAATATTGATTATCTTAAGATCACACATTTTTTAATTAGTTGTCTTCCTGTTGTTATTAATTTACTTTAATATCAAATACTTCTTTGAATGTATTCTGGAAGTGCTAGTATTGTTCTGTTATAGGTTTCCCTTAACAATAGTACATGAAGGAGCTCATACAACACAGAAAGATAATATCAGTTTCGTTGATCAACTACTGATTATTCTGTGTGTTATTTAGTTAAGTTGTTTATTAATGAAACAATGATTACATTAATTATCTTTGACTCTTTTTGTGTCACTGTTTCAATCACATTCATTTAGTATTTATTCCTTTAATATCTTAAAAAAAAATCCAAAAAGAAGTGTTTTTCATATTTGATTCATAAAATTGATCAAACAATCATTTTCACAAGATTTCATGCAAACCTTGTAAACTATATATAAATTGTTCATAATCATTTGTATATTCACATTCTTAGATAAATATTTGTAATTATTGTGTTGATTGTTAGAATCTTTTCTTTAGTTAGTTTATTTCATTTTTCTATCTTTAGGACCCTAGTTGGCTAACAGATCCATTAAACCCATTAGAACGAGTTACACCAAACGACTTGGGTTATTTAGACAACCCCGAACCAGTCTCGCTCTTCCAGTTGACGGACGGTCAATTTCGCTTGTCAACAAATGGCACTAGAAGGAGGGTCAGAATGACAAGATGGCCTTATAGGAGTCTTTGTTTCGAATTTAATTAATTTCCCATGGCTCCTCAAATCACTGTGTTGGAACATGCTTTCCACTTCTCATTACCTGATATTCCCAACAAGACAGTCTCTCTCTTGTCCAAACTCACCTTTGATGGTGGGGGGAATATATCTGCAAAAGACCATCTTAACAAGTTTTGGTGTAAATGCATCAAGCATGAAATTTCTGATTTAAAGGTTTTATGCAGATTGTTTGCTTTCACTTTCAGGGGTCGGATTAAACATTGGTTTGAGTATTTTCCATCATATCACATTATTGATTGGTTTCAGTTTGTAGATGAATTTTTAGATGATTTTGAAAAATATAATTACAATCAATTATGTGAAGAATTTCAGACTTTACTAATCAATGAAAATTCATCTCCAGAAAGCTTTTCAACAAGAATCTATCATGTTCTCTGTAAATTTAATCTTGACGACATGTCATTTGTACTAAATCTCCTCTATGAAGCTTGGGTCTCTTTCATCCAGTCACATTCAATCGCGAATGATGAATCAGTTGCAAATACTATCACTCAATTGCGAGAAGAATTTTGTTTACAGGATGAGAGGAATCCATCCGAAAATTTTCAACAAGCAAGGGAGGTAGAATCTATTGAAAATGTTCTTACTGACAATCAAACTAGTTTTTCCTCTGAATCATTGCATATTCAGTCCTCGACCACTGTGAAATAAGATTTGATGTTGGGTGAATGTGAATGTCCATATTCTTCTAACTCTTGCTCTAATCAGTACTTAAATTTAGTTATTGAAGAACACTTAGGTGACGAAAATGATCTTAAGCATTCTAACATTCCAATTAAACTGATTAGAGATGTAGATTTGCAATTGGAAGAAGAAACCTTAAACCCTCATCTACAAATCGTACCTTATCAACATGAAAGATCATATGTTTTCCATGAAAGTTTTGAATTATCTATCGTACATGAGGCAAATTTAGATGATCATATTATGTTGAAGAATTTATCACCAAAACAGAGTGAACGTTTTAAGGAAAATGAAGAGGAATGTCTTGAGAATACCATTGTTAAATATCATAGCTCAAGATATTCTTTTCATGTGCTTATTTCTGATTCCTTTTACTCTTTATATCCCGATCTCTTCTTAGATTCTGGTGGGTTTGATACT
>ML806789.1:316227-346474 GCA_009831015.1 Picea engelmannii | reverse complement strand
ATATATATATATATATATATATATATATATATATTTTCATGGCAACAATTAAAAAAAATAAAATCACAAAGTGATATTAGAATTGTTTACAACTATAATTTAATCACTTCCATTAATCCAACTATTAATTGGAATGAACCCATCATTCTCTACACATGTATTATCAACCAATATTTTCTTTGTTCTATTCGTCAATATTTTTATCACTATGTTCCCTTGACAAAGCTTTTCCATAATTTATCGTTATGTAACTACTTTAACCCACAACTTTTCTTGTTGCAATATCTAACACAAGTGTTTTTAACTTCATGAGTTAGCAATACTCACATCATTTCAGCTATTAGCATAATCATTTCTATGTTATATAATATATACATGCATTCACCAAAATGCATTCAATAATTTTTTTAATACCACTTGTAACATTTTCAACAAATCCAAAAAGTGATCTCAACATTGTAACAAACAGCAGTTCAATGCATTCAATAATTCTTGTAATACCACTTGTAACATTTTCAACAGCTCCAAAAAGTGATCTCAACATTGTAACAAACAACAACTAAATCACCTTCAACTAGTATTCATATTAAATATAATGCTTGACTATCCATCATTATGTATTTTCAGCACAATGAGATTTTCATAATGCAACAATTAATTAAAAAATAAAATAACAATCGATGTGCCAATACCCATGGCCACATTTACACAATGCATCCCTGCATTGAGTACATAATACCAAATAACTATGTCTTGCATTCACCAAGGTGAGTTGGAAGGTCTAGAGAATGCCTCAACACATCATCTACAAAATTCCTACTACTTGCCTGATTATTTGTATACATTCCTTTTCAACCCAAACAAAACACCAAGAATATAATTCTTAATTTCTCTTTAGTGTCGACAAAGAGGTTGCAGTCCAAACATCAACTATATAGTATATACCATTGAGCACTCACATAGCACTATAGCCCTTCCATATCCAACCATCTCATGGTCTCACACATGACTAACTCTATGGATATTTATTGTTATATCCAAAGCATGTCTCCCGAATTGATGTTGTTATGATCTCATAACCAATCCTAACAAAATATGCAACTAAATTTTATTTGAATGCATTCTAGCATCAACAAAATTTATATAATATAGGCCCTTGGCCATTACATATCAATTTAAATATACTGAAAAATTAGTTGAGGGCATTCTTACCTCAATTCCCTTCAACATCTATGCATCAAAAGAAACTAAATGCATACCTGGATGGTTTTTATCAACCTACTTGATGCTATCTGATTAGATGGTATTTGTAGAATCTCACATGCTTCCTCCTCCATCCTTTTAATTATCGTTCCTACCACTCTCATGGGTCTTCACATAGATGGAATTCATATGTAGAAGCAACATCCACCTCTTTAACTATGCTATTTCATTTTTTTTCCTGAATACACAATCCATCATTAGTCATACTCAATATAAAATTTCTATTGCATATATATAACAACAAGCTATTCTAATCCCACAAGCATGCCATATGCATATCCAACATGTACATATGCAAAATGCACATCCGTATGCACCAATCATTCACTATAAACATGCCTACTAATGGATATGCATTCTAAATTCATTGTATGTGTCATGCAATATAGTGCAATTATGTTTTATTTCACTTATTTGTTTATTTATTTATTTTGTAGCTGGTTTTCCTTGAATTTTTTCATATCCTTGCTTCCTTGTGTGCTCCCATTTTGCTCATCTACATTATTGTTCCATCATCTGAATACTCTCTAGCAATGTTTCACTTGGCCCTTATGCAATCCGACCAATGTTTTCTATTTACAACAACCTCTCTTAGGAAGTAATATCCAAAATTTACCTTCATGAAGCATTCCAGAACCTTGGAATGAAGTAGCTCAGAACATTCCATCACTCTACTACCACAACATTCTTGAATCAAATACTATTACTCCTAGTTTTCCATTAGATTACTTCATTAGCATTTCCCTGTGAAACCAGACCTTTCAAACTTAATACCATTCCCAATGGAAGTCTATTTTCATTCAGTGACACTTTTCAAGTGAAAGAACATTCATTTTTCTATCTTCAATTTCTCTGCAATGGTACCATGGTTCCACTGTGAACTCTGATATCAGAAGTGGATTTATTTGTCTAAGTAATTTTAAACAAGTAGCTAACTCATATCTAACAATTCATTTCCAGGAACTCTTGTGCTTGACACATAAGGATTATTCACACACCACCTCTTACGCCCTTTTTCTCTTTCACATCAAGCTTTGCAACTATCTACACCTCTATTCCTTCAAGGCTATGAAGTCTTACTATTCCTTTCTATGCCCATCAATTACATTCTTCACCTGCTAGATTCATGTCCTGTGTGAGGATTCTTTCTTTTGTTGTACCTGGAATTTATTCACACTATGTAGAAGCTAAATAATAATCCTTATATTCTTCTCTTCTCGAGTTCTTTATCCACTTTTCATTACTTTCCATGTAGCTCTTTATTACCTCACCCAACTTCTGTAAGATATGACATGCTTCTGTGACTTTGATATCTGATCCTAGTCTTGAATTGATTTGATTATACCTCTAATTTTGTCAAATCCGCAAACAACCATTTTGTTAGAATTATACATATTATAGAAATTTGTCAATTAATGCTACATGTATTTTTTCTGCTAAATTCATGAAGAATTATATCACAATTCTTCAAGTTATAATAATTATATGTTATTATCCTATGAATCAAATTTCCAACGTGTATACTCTTTCCCCAATCTTATTTCTGAGATGAAAGTTATGGCTTCTTGAAAAACCACTTTCACCCCATTTGTGCATTTTCTCCATTGGTGAAATTTTATTGAAATGCCAACTTTTGTCAACTGCAGAAGAAAATTTGTTAGGAACTAGAGAAACTTTTATATGAGGCATAGATAAAAATAATGAAAAGGAATTCATAACAACTTTCATATTTGAAATCTGACGTTCCAATAAAAAACTAGTTATCTCTCAATCTATGCACTTTTGAAAAAGTTTTAAAAAATCAAAGTTGTTTGTCTTGATGAGTGTATAAAATGTTGAGCAAGTTAAATTTTTCAGTTTTTTGATCTGAGGTGACTTTTCCTCCGAAAATCTCAAAAATCCCCCAAAAGTGGTCCAGAATAGTGGATTTTGGCCTATTTCAACATCCCCATTCCAATCCCCTTAGGATTTATTCATTTCCTTCATGGGTTATTTTCGTGTCTACTTTTTGGACACTCTCAATGAATTTCAACTTAATCTCGAACTCTACCAATGATCTGAACCCAGATCTTTAAAAACCACTATTTCATCATTTTTGACAAATCCAAGTAGAAATGGACAATGAATCTCTTTGGAAATTTTGTAGAGCTCATATCTTTGGACAAAACCCATAAGTTTCATCCAAATATGACTTAATATGCTCTAGCTAAGGCCAAAATAAGAAAATGGCTCCAGACCTTGTTTTTTGTGTTGTTTTTACACTGTGGAGTAGATTTTCCTATGAGGAAATGTGCACCATTGATCTTAAAATCAGAATAGATCTGGACTATCCGTTGGAGGTGCCCATTGGGAGTGATGAATAATCGGGCTCAAATGGGACTCCGAAAAGAGGGTATCGAAGAATATTCCTCTTCGATATTGTCGAATCTTTTCATTTGGAGTTTAAAAAAATTGCGAAGTTTCACTGCTCCGAAAAGGAGGGTATCAAAGAATATTCCCTTTTCGATACCGTTAGAACTTTTCATTCAGAGTTCAAAATATTAGCGAAGTTTCACTACTCCAAAAAGGAGGGTATCAAAGAATATTCAATTTTTGATACCGTCAAAACTTTTGATTCAGAGTTTAGAGATTGACAAAGTTTTCACTGTTCCGAAAAGGAGGGTATTGAAGAATATTGTCTTTTGATACCGATAACACTTTTTATTCAAATTTCAGAAGATTGACGAAGTTTCACTGCTTCGAAAAGGAGGGTATCAAAGAATATTCTCTTTCGATACCATCAGAACCCTTATGAATAAGATCTACCAAAAACACTTTTTCGAAAGAACATCTCTTCAAGATCTAGCCACTAAGAATATCTTGACTGATCTAATGGCTCTCGTTCTTTTGGGATTCTACCATCGGGCTTCTCTTCTTCGAACTTCCAAATCCAAGGTATTTCCGAACCTTCCTTCTCGAAGGCCTATAGGGAATGCCTTTCTCAGACCTCTATGATTAAATCTTGACCGTTGATTCTCCAGGTCGAATTAATATGGGTTGTCAATCTACAAAACTACAGAGTTGTCATGAAACTCACATAAATTCCACTTCCAAAATCGAATTTAATTCTCCAACCACATATTGACACCATAAATCACTTATTTAACTACTATGAAGCATTGAAATTTGAAATACGATAAGAATTTTGATATTTCACTTATGTTCTTCTCTGTTCCCCCACCCCCAAATTCGCAATAGAAAGATATGCAACACCAAATTTAAAAAATTCACAAAATTTCTGGCCCATACCAGTCTGGTGTTGAACCATAAGATCTGCTACCAATCTGTAATGTACTCATCCACCCATAGGTTGGCCACACTACCTCACAAAATCACTTCTGAACCGATTTTAGATTCTAATAATATCTAATTCGAAATTAAGCATGACAGAGAGAACTTATCTTTGGAAGTAAACATTTACCAATTGGCTGCAGACCAAGAACGCTCCTCCCAACCATATACATTGTTGTTCATTTTCTCTCAACAATAGGTCACCCTCGAGCCAGGGCTATGAATCCACAAGGATGGGTCATAGGCCAAATCTAAAAGACACAACAATTGACTAACTAGCTCTCAGGTTTCTTAACCACACAACAAATCCTAATTTCCATCTCTCTTTCGTCTTCAACTTGCATAAATAAAAGAAATGAACACATTTGTCTGCCATGCAGTCCCTCGGGTTGTTCCATTTCTCTTCAGGTCTCTAGTGCTATTGGTCAGGAAATCTTCCTGCTGAAAACTCCAAGGATTCTCAGTTGTGGATAGTTCTTTCCGAACTTCCATCAATCTCATGCACTTAGGCATGCATTCCCTTCTGGAATGATCAATAATTTATTACAACCATCTAGCAATGGCTCTCCTTTTCCAGCCATTCATTTCCATGCTCATACCAAGAGCACACGAATTAGCAAGAACGAGGCATTAAAAATGAAAGAGTGAGAAGCGTGTAAGAGTGAATGGAGAAGAACAAGTGAACCCCCAAAACAACCCACAAGGGATGTTTATATAATTACATGAAGACAAGAACTCGTGGCCTTCCTCCCAAGAATCTCATGTAACCATATTAAAATCAAATGGGTAAATAAAATATAATAAAAAAACTTAGCCTCTTGAGCCCTCTCTCTCATGGAATAATAGCCCCCTATCTCTTGTCCTTATCTGTCTTTCAACCAACAATGTATTTTTTTATTAATGTATATAAAAACATTGCATTTCTTAAGCACTCCAACCTCTTTTCAACTTTAACAACTCACCAACCTAATGCCACATTTACATAATACATTATAGTTCATAAAGATTAACATAAAAGTCTTACAATAAATATCTATTTTTGTTTTCAAATAAATCCATATATATGTCTTTTCTCATAAATCAAAACTTAAATAAATCCCATCATCAATTTATTAAATAAAAAATCTATTAAGCATCAAAATTTATTAAAAAAAAAATCCCCATCATCAATTTATTAAATAAAAAATCTATTAAGCATCAAAATTTATTAAGAAAATTTATTTTAAGTTTTAAATTATTTAAATAAAAAATCTATTAAGCATCAAAATTTATTAAAAAAAATTATTTTAAGTTTTAAATTATTAATAAATTCTTTAAATTGAAAAAAAAAACATATCATATCATACTTGTAAATGAAAAATTATTGAATTTTAAAACTTTATAATACTATTATTTATATATATAAATAATCACTATATTATAAATATAAATAATGTATTTTTTTTTCTATATTTTATATTTTATTTAGTATTACCACAATTTATATCAATTTTTTTAATATGACTTATGTATTTATAATTAATTCACCATGTATTACATCATGTATTACATCCTATTATATTTAATATAATATAAATAATGTATTTTTTTCTATATTTTATATTTTATTTAGTATTACCACAATTTATATCAAATTTTTTAATATGACTTATGTCTTTATAATTAGTTCACCTTGTATTACATCCTATTTATATAACAATTGTATTTATAATTATCTAATTTTATTATATTGAATTTTAAAAATAATTATTATTTTCTTTATTAAAAATAATAATTTATATTTTTATAGACTTAAAATTAACATTACATAATTTATATTTATACTAAAATATTTATTTATTAATTAATTAATATAATATTTTGATTTTTAAAAACACATTAAACTCTTACATCTTTATAAATTTATAGAAATATAAAATAAATTTGTATCAAAAAAATTGATTCTAATTTTAAACTTAAAATTTCATTTATAAAATTCAAAATATCTAATTACTAAAACTATCTTACCATATTTTATTACTATTTAATATTACACTTATAATATTTTTGGAATTAATTTTTTTTATTTTATTATTATTTAATATTAAATCTTTTAACGTTTTTCACATTACAATTTTTTATTTTTATTTATTTCAAGTTACACACATTAAAATGAATATCTCTCAAACTTAAATGTTTCTTACCTGCACCATGTAAAGAATTAGAATTAAGTTTTAAATTTCTAAAATTAGGTTTTAAATTTTATTTAATTTTAAATTTTTAAATAAAATTAAGTTTTAAATATTTTTAAATAAAATTAGGTTTTAAATCTTTAGATCTCTTTGAATAGAATTAGATTTCTATCTTTCAAAATTTCATGCTGTTAATGAAAAGCAAAAAGTGGATTTTGAAAATAAGGACGCCTCATGGTGAATTAGACTTCACTCTCCAAGAAGGACGCCTCATGGTGAATTCAGTCGTTCAATGCTTATGGAGAAGGCCGTGAAGAGATGATCCATTAACTTTTTTTATACCCAAGCGGCTGGATTCGTCCAGGGACAAAGTTGAATACCAATATTCACAACATTTACATTGACTTATGAAAGCTACTCGACACAATGATATGTCTCGAAAGGAGACGTCCTTGTTCTCATTGTGTTGGCCGCAACCCCAATGTAAATTCTCCAACGCAATAATAAGGAGAACATTATTGCAATTTTATCATCCTATGTATTTGCAGAAATTTGTAACGCTGTCATTTTAGAAACTTCAAAAATTCATTTGATTCCCTGGTAGATAAGTGAGAACCAAAGAGAAATCCAATTTTATATATGCCGTCAAATAATATCAAAGCTTATCCTAAACTCTGATTTGATCAAGCATTGGGATATTGGCAAGTTGATACGCGGAGAAGATTTCTATGATTGATTCATTGATTTTAATGACGTCCACAAGGATGAACAACTTAAGGGATCAAGATAATAACATCCCTAACTCATCTTCACATTCTTTTCAATGACGGATCTTATGTCGTGAATCTTGACTAGAAGACTAGTAATGTGGTTGATCTTACCCCAATCAAATAGCTGATGCATGGTGTCGACCTTTAAGTTGTTTTCATAGTGACTACCAATATCCTCTTAGGCTGCACACTCCATGACAAAGTTCCACTCCGTCTCCACCACACCCTTATTGCATAATACACAAACTTTTCTCTCCTCTCAAACTTCCCTGGGTACCCTCCACCTAGCGGTCTCACATCTAAGGTGATGTGAACTTGTCCTCAACTGTGAAACTAAAAATCGTGTTTTTCCTTTAATAGTTGTCCCTAAATATGTTTTCTTGCTATGATCGCTATGATCACAATTTGAGTTAAACTCCTCGATGTAGTATTCTTTTTTATGTCCACTGTGACTGGTCCACATGGCAGTCCTAAATTTTTCATTCATGAGCTTTTTTATTTCTTCCTTGGTGTTAAGACATTCATGCAGCTTGATATTCTACTTATTCAACCATTTGCTTCATCCAAGTTTTCTTCCTATGGTCTGACTCGTCCTCCATAGCTAACTTGGGCTAGTGTTGATTATCGATTTTTTCCACCTTTAAATAGCTTATTAATTTGGTTATCGTTGTCGCCTTCAACGGAAAAGTACCTGTTTCGGCTAAAACAATTTCATACGGGACTGTGGCTTTAACTTTGATATTGCTAGTAATTAATTGCTTCTGAATTCTTTCTAGCTGTCTCCATTTGCAAGTTGACATTCTGCTTCCCCATATTTCAGAACCATAGAGAACAATTGTCGTAACCAACAAACCAAAGAGGGTATTTTTGGTTTTCCAATCCCAAAGTTTCTCTTTTCTTTACCTGTTTTGGAGTAAGTATGAGGCTCTTCACCCTCCCTATATCCTTTTCTCCCTACAAGTCTTCCAACTAAGCTTATAGTGGAATTCAATCCCAAGACATTTGTATTCTTTCACTATCTCCAATGGACTGTTTTCGAAAAAAACGGTGATTGGTTTGTCTTTTCTATTTAAAGAAAAGATGATGATTTTGGTCTTGGTAATGTTCACTTACATCCCTACCTCCTTACAAAAGTGCTCTAAGGCCTTTAGATGTTCTCTTAATCCCTATGTTGTTTTTGAAATTAGAATAAGATCATCCACATATAAAAGTAGCTTCACCACATACCCTGCTAGATGGACACCCTCTCCATCCTTCGTGCTCAACCAAGCTTCCAACTTATCATTTTATGAACCAAACAAAGTGGGAGATAAAGGAAATCCTTGTTTAACACCAATATCACTACCAAAACATTCGAACATTCCTTCACTTGTTCTGATTTTAGCTCTAAATTTCTCATAAAGTCTTTGAACTACTGCTCTATATCCATCTGGGATACCCAACTCTTCCATTATGTTCCATAACTTGTCTCTAGGCACTATGTCAAAGGCTTTCTTAAAGTCCACAAAACAACAATAGGTTGTCTCACCTTGTTTGTCCCAGACTTTCTCTATCAAATTTCTAAGAGTGACATAATGATCAATGGTAGAATGCCTATGTCTGAAACCCGCTTTCCCTTTTTCCCCTTTTCCCTCATCTTCTGCCCAAGTGTTGATTCTTCAGTCTATCATGCTCCCAAAAAGCTTTCCCATGAGGGGGTTGACCAAAATAGTGTAGTAATTGGAATGGTTATTGATATATCCATTCTTAAAGAGAGGAATGACCACACTAGTGGTCCATTCTCCCGGAAATCCATCTTGGATGACACTATTGCCAATTCCTTTTATTTGAGGTGCAAGGAGCTCAACCCTCCACTTTAAAAATTTAACTTGAAGCCCGTCTATGTCCTCCACTTTGCCACTTGCTAACTTATTTATTCCATGCTTGATATCATTGACTATGTACTAGCAGGAAAGTCTAGCTTAACCAATAGGGGGGCATGATCAAATTTCATTTCAATAGGACAATCCCCTATATCAAACTTCAACACTCTAGAAGTAATACTTTGAGAGAAGATTATGTAATCTACCACACTTTAACCATTGTAAGTTTTGCATGTGACACCCCCTAAAGTTGGCCACCCTCTCATTCCATTGCAAATAACCATGCCAAACAAACTACAAAGACTTCGTAATTTTTCCCCAAAGTGTGTCACGCCCCCATTTCCATCTTGTGCATCTCTTTCCCATGATTTATCTCCTCTTTATTCCAACCATAAGGGATTGTTTTTCCCTCTTTCTTCATTGCTCAACTGGAGTGATTGGTTATTAGATTTCCTTTCATTAAAATCACCCATTAACATTAGTTCTCCCAAGTGCCTGAAAAGAGAGATATCTCTTTTCAATGAGGCATATGGGTCTTCGTTGTCTAAATTGCTTTTGTTATAGATATTTGAGTTTTTTGGGGAAAATAACAAGCATCCAACTTGAAAGTAGCCTCCTGCTGAGTTATTTGCAGCGAGATGTACTGTTTGTTTGGGTCTTATTTTACCACTTTTACAACACCACCCCATTTTTCATTTATTAGCACTGTAACTCTCTCATGTCCTTTTCATTTCTCATCTCCTTTGCTCCAAACTGAATCTTTCTTGTACCCCTCGAAATCTGAAACCTTGCAACCATCGTGCTCATGTGTTTCTACAAAAATGACAATATATTTCCCTTCTTCGATGGACCCCAACCTCAAATCTCTTCTCTATGGATAACCTCTGCAATTCCAACTTACTACCTGTAAATAATCCCATAAAACCCCTTATTTAGGAAATGAATCTTTTAGTAACAACAATGAATCTTTTAGTAATTTTAATCTATTAACAATTCTATATTTTGTTGTCATAAATCAACAATTCAAATTCAATGCGATTCCTCATATAATAACTTTATTATCAAAAAAATAATTACACATGGACATTGTCTTTCCTTTCCATTGAACTTGAACTTTAATAAAGTTTTTTTAAATGCTAATATTAATTATCGAACACAAAATTGGTATAGTTCTTCACATTCACACAAATTCATATCTTCACATTCACACAAATTAGTATAAAGTAAATTGGTATATTTCTTCACATTCACACAAATTCATATCTTCACATTCACACAAATTAGTATAAAGTGTTAATTTTAAGTGACTTTTACATTAGTGTTATAATTGTAAATAATATAATCAATAATGTTCCAATGTTATATTTTATACATTTTACAAAAAAAAAAAATCAATCTTTTCCTCATTTTACATCCAAAAAATATTTTCCTCATTTTACATAAAATGAGATTCAACAACAATATTGTTACTTTTAAATTATAATAATAATAACTACAATATTTTTACTTTTAAATTATAATTATAATAATAATGATTACTTTTAGTTAAGTCATTATTACTTTTAAATCCAATATTAAAACCTTACACCCTACTTTCTAGTTGATCCAATATTTAAAAGCCGTTGTAAAAGGGATTATAAAAAGAGTAAGAAAGCATAAATAAAAAGATAAACATATCTAATGAGCAACAAAGTTATGTTTTGGATAAACATAATCATATCTAATGAGCAACAAAGTTATTTTTTTGGATAAACATAGTCATTATAAGAATGTACATACATTGGGAAAATTACTATGTGCGGCACTAGAGAATCAAATTACCATGTTTTTGAGTTTTGATTTGAAGCCAATTATATAATTTCAATGTATATTTAAAATTTTAGTTCATGGAGTAAAAATAGATAAAAATAAAACATCACTCATTGCACACAAAAATGAAATGGAGAGAAATGGTAATCTTTATTGCCCAGTCAACAATGGAGAAATGGATACAAGTCTCAAGAAGCTCATCATGGGCTTCTACATTTAACCAAGAGAAATTTCAAGTGGTTCTAGGCATACAGAAATCCAAACGCTTGAGAAACCTCCAAACGAATGTAACGACAAGAGTATGTGTTGTCACAACTCAACAATATCCACCTTGATAAAAATTTATTAATACCTTTCATAAAAAATCAAACATCATCTTCCTACAAGCCAAGAGAAGTCAAACACCACCGCAACTTCTCTAACAACATTGGTTGCACAAACATGTCTGCATAGTTTGCCCTAATATGCACTACTCTACCTCCACTGAATCAACATAACCACAAACTAAATCGCTACAATCATTGTAGGTAATACTTGTGCTTCTCAAATACCGAAGCACCCATTTCCATGCTCTTTACCTAATTTTTTCATGTGTCCACTGACAACACTAATTGCATTTGAAATACTTGAACATTCCATCACAATCATCAACCTTACTATTTCATTGTACATGAGACATATAATCATTTTCTTTCTTACTATTAGGACATAAACTTAAAGAAATCTTGCAATGGAAAGCTAAATGGATATTTATTGATTTCACAAAATTCATAATGAACCTCATCAATGACAACCACAACTTACCATTTTTCATCTCTATGTACTTGTATGCCCAAGATTTATTTTTCTTCTCCTGGATCCTTCATCTAAAACATCCTGACAAACTGAGCCTTTAACCTACTGACCTAAATCATGCTTCACTTGAAACAAGCATATCATCAACATAATGCCAAGATAATGAATATGCCATAAACAAAATGATCATACTCACTTCTTAAGAAATTTGGCTCAACATGAAGGAATCACACATCTTGTACCATTTCCTAGTTACTTCGGGACATATAATGATTTCCTTAGTTTGAAAATAAATATCCCTTTGTGATCATGAACAACTCCTGATTGTTCCATGTACACATCTTTGTTAAGGAATGATTTGTGGGAAGTAGGATTGTAACATCCCACTCTTGTGAGCACATGTTATCGACTTATTATTTGAGGACACTTGCATGCAAGTGATCGGGTTATAGTACATGGTTATATATTTCATTTATGTATTTTTATGATGATGTTGATGGTTGTGATTTAATGTTAATTGATATATATGTATTGACAAATGCTATTGACGAGTTTCCCCTGAGTGTGCAGGACACTTGACAGATTTTGGATGCCGCTGGAATCAATGGACCTCCTTGGACTTTTGATTGAGTCAGGGAGTGGATTGTATTGGTTTGAGTATTTCATTTATGCATATGTGACATATGATCAAGTATAGTATGATTTTATATATGGATCATAGACAATGTTTCATTGATGGATGCAGGTTGATGAATGCTTGTTAATCTGACTCACATAAGGAGTAAGGCAGTCATGCACACAAACCAGATATTGAGGGAGAGGTGTGACAGAGTCTCTGTCACAACCTACTAGCACTCCTGCCTTGGCTTGAATTGTAGGTTAACGATTACCTAGTTCGAGAGGTCCACGATGTCGTGAGGGAAGACTGAGACAATCGCTCACGAAGATTTCTAAGGGGCGCACAATAAGGCAGGGTCCTTATTCCTTAGAAGTCCTTAGTCTCTCACAAGGTCGCCCAAATGGAGTGTTGACTCCAGGGGTTGGAAAACTACCAAAACTAGTCAAAGGCGAGTGGCACCCTCGAAGCACAGAGTGCATCTTGAAGGGCACGTCGCGGAAATAAAACTTGAGTCAATGAATCTAGGTGGCCTAGAAAACCTTGAGGGAATAATTAAACCTTGTAAAATATTTAAGTGTTGTTGGATTAATTAAATAATTAAGGATTGAAAGTAAATCCCAAGTGAAATTCTAAGCCTATTCAAAAATTAAGCCTAAGTCTAAGTTGGTAAGAAGGCTAAAACTAAATTATAAATTAAATAATGAGGGGATGAAGTAAATCAATTTAATAATTAAGAAAAGGTGAAATATGTTTAAAGATTTGACATAAGGCACATGTGTGAAAGAAAATATAAAAGGGGTTTTTTTAAATAAGAAAGAAATAAACATGAAAGAATGTGTACGCATAGAAAGGAATCTAGAGTCTAGCTACCACTAGTTAACTAGGAGAAGAATCCTATTTTAACTCAACTCAAATTTAGTAAGATGTCAGTCACTAAATGGGAATATGGGGAATAAAGAGACAACTAAGAGTGATTTAAGGAGCGTTTTTAGGAAAGGTGAGGGAAATTGACTTTAATTAAAATAAAATGTGGAATTACTTGTGCAACTTGTGGAGATGGTTACAAGTGTACGGGGGGGATAATTATAAATTATTTAATTAAAAAGCGAATTAATTGTGCAAGTGAGAATATGTCATTAAGGAAACTCCTATAAAGCAAGTGGTCTAGAGGGAAAATAGATCACACTGGTTATGGGTAAAGTTATGCTACATAATTTTTGACTGGTTTTACTTGTGAGAGTTGAGATACCCAACTTGAGAGAGAGTGGTGGCTCTACCTTGCGAGAAAAGCTTGGAGATAGAGGATTTCTAGTTTTGTGTGTGTGGCCCCTTTGTAGCTCATGGGGATAAGGGGGAAGAAGAGTACCCCTAGCATTGGCTGGGAGGTACCGGTGAAGTCTCAATGATTAATAAGAGGGAGGTCGGAAGGAACGTCGTTGTCGAAGAACATCTTCAGGCTCAACTTCGTCGGTGATAGTATTATCATTAGAAATTTGAATTGTAATAATATTTGGGGATATATATATCTAATTCTATTTTTATTTTTTCCTCTGTTGTGTTAAAAACTCTATATCGAATTTTTTCAATTCTTTTGGTGGTTGTATTATAGAAGAATTTTGTTGAGACTGGAATTTCTTTTAATTTTCAAAAACAATTCTAGATTATCTTATTTTGCCATTTCCATTCACCGATTCGTAGGCTTTATGCTTGTATTTTTGTCTAATGATTTTAACTAAAACACAATGAAAGAAAGTCAGGGAATCCTCTACATATTTGATTCTAGATTGAATGTTTGAGATTCTATTGAACCCGTTGAAATTCTAAATTTCAAAGATAATTCCGCTGGAAACTATAGAAGTAATCTTGATTAAATTCTTGGTTCATTGCCGGTCCATTCCAGTCTAGGATTCAAAACGTTTTGGGTGCTGCCAATATCTATACAGTTCCTATTTTTTTTTAAATGTGTATGTATGCTTCCTTTACCAAAAACAGTTCGGGAAAATGACTTATTTTATCAAAATTTTTGAGAATGAAATAGTGGATAGACAACGCCTCCTTATTACTTCTGAACCATTTGAACATATTGTTAAATTAATTCATGTTGGTTACACCGTGGTTCCTTTGATGGTGTAAATACTCCCAATACTACACCTAATCTAATCTCTAAACCCAACATATTTTTGCAATGGTAAAAGTGGGAACTTGAAATGCGTTGAGCTTGGTGATGGTTGGTGCAGAGGGCTTTGGACGTTTTAATTTTTTTTTTTTTTACTGGAGTAAAATATCGAAGGATAATTCCACTCGAATACTGGAATTTATATTGATAACTGGCTTAGACATTCCATAGAACCCTTACAGTAGATCATTTCCCAGTTACTTATGACCCTTGTCTTGAATTCTGTCGGGGAACCTAACTTCGTTGACCCTTTCGTCAAATTATATTCATGACTACATCCCTTGAGCATTCAATAGGATGATTGAATGGGTGTAAGATTGGATCTGGTGCTTAGAATTTTACTTAGGTCCAGGTCCCGTAACTCTTCTTTTTAACTAAACCCAACTCCTCCATCCAATGGGAGTTAGGGTCTGATGGAGTTGAACACAATTCTGGAATGGTTAAATGGTGGATCGTGTTTTAAGTATTACGCGCACCAGAAACTCATAGTCAATTGTGTGGAAGTGCCCACGTAGAAGACCAATTATGAGATAACGTTGTGCACATCCATCCATAGTGGATTATTCCCTCCCTGGCATGTGGGCTTTCGTTCATGCCTGGTGTGAGGACCCTGCCTAGTGATGGCTATACCACCTTTGATTAACCCTCAATCTCTATTTGGAGTAAGAGTGCACCTGAGTTAGCCCTTTGGGTTGCTAAAAATTGATTTCAGAGCGCTTGACTGGATGGCATTAGCCTTGTTCCTTGTTATCCTTTTAAAATTTTCATCCATGTTTGATGTATGGAGTTATGAAAGAAACCATGCAAACATGTGAAGGTGACTATCGTGGTCACATAAACTATATGGGAGGATTCCCTTAAGCAAACTTCAATGATAATTACTTATTGCAAACATGGGTTTTCAACAATTTATGGAATCGATTAAGCCTAGCATCGTATTATCTTATGCGAATGTTCCATTTATCCTATTGCTTTTTAAGTTATGCATAAGGTCAGATCTGGGCACAATAATTGATTGTTGAGGTGTACAATTGTTTTATGTCCCTTAGTGAGAACTGTCATCACATTAACTTAGTAGAATTGAAGGTAACCTTTAAAAGAATGACTAAGGTTGAAGTTAGAATAATTTTGGCTTGATTTAAAATGAGGGAGAAGGATCCAAAATTTCTAGATCTCCATGTTAATGGATTTAGTTGCCTTCTAAGGTATCTTGTATTGGTCTAGGTGTATGGGTTAAAATGAGCAAGACATATATTAATAACTAATCATATTTCAATACTGATTCTGATTTATTTATTTCTTGCAAGGCTGGTATAATGAACAAGTTGTGAATTACTGTGTTTAAGGAATTATGTCTTAACGAAGGATGTTACATGATTGTATTTTTAGTTATGCAGTTCTTATATAACCTAATGTGTTTTTATCGTACCCTTTGCACTTGATTATTCTTGATTGATTAAGTAATTAGATTCTCTTGCGCCATTAAAATAATGTTGAAGTATGATTGATTGAGTGATTAGATTCTCTTACACCATTAAAACCAGGTTGATATATGATTGATTGGGTAATTAGATTTCTATTGTGCCATGAAATAATGTTGATGTATGATTGATTTAGTAATGAGTTTTCTCTTGCACCATGAAATAATGTTGATGTATGACTGATAATCTAGTTTGGAGTTATGAGTTGTGATTGATTAAGGGACATAGATACTTCCTTGTTCCTCAGAACACTCGCCAGTCCCGAGACCTTAAATGGTCAAAATCAATTAGATGAATCCTAGAATTGAGCGTTGCTTATGTATCTTGGAGGTCCTAACCATGCATGATAGGTTGGTCAGGTAGTTCTTTTAATGTTCAGTGACATGGTTGATCATTTACTTGTATTTTTCTTCAGTTGATCGTGATGTGTTGAGTCACGTCGCTAATTGTGATTATCTATTGTTCATGTGTCGCTATTGATTATGTTAATGCATTGATTTGTGTCATTAATAATTATGATAACGTGATATTGTGATGCGATTAATTATGTTGTGATGTTTCTAAATTCCTAATGCATTTTTATTTTTTTTACCTATTGTACATCACTAAGTGTGGTCATAACGAAGGGTCTTTACATATGGTATCAGAGCAAGGTTCAACCCCGTGACTTGGTATCAATACACCTTCTACTATATTAAACACTTGATTAATAACTTATCGCTAATTAAATTGAAATTTGTCCATGCAGGTAATCATGGTTAGAGGAAGTCATGGAGGTAGACGACATGGTGCTAGGGGAAGAGGTGCGACGCCTCCAGTAGTATCCACACCAGAAGGGTCTAACCCCCAAGGAGAAGAACAAGTCATTGGATAGGAGCAGTTTGTTGTGGGGGATGTGGTAGGTTTGGTGAGGTCCTCTAAGAGGATGTAAAAGGCCTTGATTAACCGACTAGATAGAGAGGAATCCAGGGTGTCTGTACCTAATGAGGGTTCACAACACTCTCCAGCTGGCAGTGGTATATTCACAGAGAAATCGAGAAGGTGAAGTTTCCTGATTTCATGGGTGCCACGAATGGATTAGCCACCGAGGCATGGTTGGAGAACATGGCGATGTGCTTCGTGCTTCGCGACTACACCTCCAACATGAAAGTTACCATGGTGGTATTTTAGTTGAAGGGGAGTGCTCTTCTATGGTGGAAGATGCTCCTACATCAACTAAACATGAACGTCGAAGACGTGTCATGGGAATTGTTCAAGGGGAAGTTCCGGGAGAGGTATTTTTCAGAGGAATTAATTGATTACCAGATCAACGAGTTCAACACCTTATGACAGGGTGGTCGTACAGTGTTGGAGTATGAGGCCAAATTTATGGAGCTACTTTGGTATGCTCCACACCTGAACACAGAGAAGCTAAAGGTCGACAAGTTTTTGTTCGACCTTAACTTCAACATTCGTGTGAAGGTGAGGATCCTAATGCCTCAGATGCTACACGATGCAATATAGAAGGCCCTCACAGTTGAGGAAGAGCTGACAACGGGGGTCAGGGCGGGACTGCTGCAAGACCGTCGGGACATACGACATCAGGTGCACATACACATCCGACACCAACCAGACATACATCAAGGTATCGAGATACGTCTAGAGGATACACGTTCACGAAACCACGACAACTGACTCCTCAATAGAGGAATCCTTATAGAGGACCACCACGGCAGCAACAACGTCATCAAAAAAAATTTAGGCATGTTCGATAGAACATACCTGGATCACAGGCTATTAGGACAACAAATTCTACTTTGGGGACCCAAAGTACTGGACCAAAGACTGAATGTTGGACATGGGGAGAGACACATTACCAGATAGACTCTTTGGTTGAGAAGGCCAGAGTGACCAGATCAATAGGACACAATACAGTTGAAGATTTGGGCAAGGCCCATAGGATTCATGCAATGGTGAATAACCACCAGGCTGAACACCAGTCCATTGTGCTCGAGATGTCAGGTAAAATATTCAACCAAACTTTTAGTATTTTGATAGATCCAGATGATACAGAGAGATTTATCTCTAGTGCATCGCTAAAAAGAATTAAGGTAAGGGAATTCGAGCATGACAAGTTTAGATACATAGAAATGGCTTCCGGTGCCAAACAAAATCTTGGAGGAAAGGTTATAGACTACCCCATTAACTTGGGAGATTTTGTAACGAAGGCCAACTTATATGTCACGATCTTAGGATCTTATGACATAGTGATTGGTATGGATTGGTTGGAATCGCATGACACAATACTCAACTGTAAGAAAAAATGGTTAAGTTTGACCGATGATGTGGGACAAAGAAGAGTGATTGTAGGAAGAAACGAGGGAGTGTCCTTGAGGTTCATTTCTTCCCTACGGCTATAGAAGAGCATGCACAAAGGATGCAAGTTATATGCAATCTTAGCACTAAACAAAAAGGGTGAGGTGGAAGGATTAGAAAACCTTTTGGTAGTGTGAGAGTTTGTTGACGTGTTTCCAGAAGAGTTACCAGGTTTTCCACTCAAAAGAGAGTTGGAGTTTACAATCAAATTGAAACCTAGAAATGAACCGATAGAAAGAACACCTTATCAGATGTCAACACTTGAGTTACAGAAGTTGAAAATGCAACTGAAGGAATTGTTGGACCTAGTACTTATACGTCCAAGTTTGTTACCTTGGGGTGCGCCTGTTATTTTCATAAGAAAGAAGGATGGGTTGTGGAGACTTTGTATTGACTATCGTTAATTGAAAAAGACGACGATCAAGAACCAATATCCGTTGCCAAGAATGGACGATTTGTTTTATCAAATGAAAGGCACAATGGTGTTTTCAAATATCGACTCGAGATCAGGATATCACCAATTACGAATTAAAGAGGAAGATATTTGTAAGACCACATTCAAGACGAGGTTCAAACACTGCGAGATTACTGTTTTACTGTTTGGACTAACAAACGCCCCAGGGGTATTCATGAGTTTGATGAATGGGGTGTTCCGGGAATACTTGGAAAAGTTTTTTCAAGTATTCATTGATGACATACTAATATATTCTTAGATGATGGAAGAACATGATGAACATTTGCTCTTAGTACTATAGTGTTTACGAGAAAACAAATTATACGGGAAACTGTCAAAATGATCTTTTTACCAATTGAAGATTCATTAATTAGGGCACATTATATCCGATGAAGGTATCGTTGTGGATACAACAAAGGTAGAGGCTATTATGGAATGGCCTGCACTAAAAAACATACCAAAAGTATGCATCTTTATGGTTTGATCAAGATATTTCCGACAGTTCGTTGAAGCTTTTTTGAAGATAGCAAATCCGATCACGAAATTGAAGAAGAAAAACAAGAAGTTTATATGGGTTGAGAAATGCACAGAAGCATTTCAAAGGCTCAAGGAGTTGTTAAAGACAACCCCGATATTGAAAGTCCCTGACATGGAAAAGGAATTCTTGGTATGCATAGATGCATCCAAGGAAGGTTTAGGCAGAGTATTGATGCAAGACGGTCAAGTGATCGCTTACATCTCAAGGAAATTAAGAAAGCATGAGGAGAAATATGCAATGAACAATTTGGAGTTATTGGACATTGTGTATGCCTTGAGAGTCCGGAGACACTATCTGATTGAACAAAAATTCTATTTAAAGACAGATCATTGTGGATTGCAACAAATATTTACGTAGAGTGACTTGATCGCACGATAGAGGTGTTGGTCAGAATTACTTAGCGAATACGATTTTGACATTAATTACATAAAATGAACAGTGAACATAATGGTAGATGTATTGATCTGGAGACCATGCATATTCTTGGTGATACCTCTTCGGACGAATCTTCGAGAAAGGATTCTAACTATATAGTTCAATGATGACTGGTATACAGAGGTTAAGGAAAATATCAGACAATACACCATGATGGTACCCAAGTTTGAAGGTTATACATTGGACAATGATGGACTCATGAGGTATAACAACCAAATTTACATACCGCCTAATGAAGAATTAAGAATTTTGATCCTGAGTGAAGTGCACCGAGCAATGTACATGGCTCATCTGAGAGTCACAAAGATGAGGGCAGACGTTCAACCTTTATTCTTCTGGAAAGGAATGGAAGAAGACATATTTAGTTGTGTGGTGAGATGTCTAGAATGTCAGCAAGTGAAAGTTGAACATAGACACCCGACAAGATTACTACAACCACACGCTATTCCAGAATCGAAATGGGAGGTCATTTTGATGGACTTTATTGTTGGATTGTCACTGACAATAAGGAGGCACAACTTGATTTTCATGGTAGTTGACACTCTGATGAAGAGTGCGCATTTTATTCCTGTGCGTATGACGTATCATACACCAGACATAACTAGAGTTTTCATCAATGAGATTGTGAGATTGCATGGCATGCCCAAAATGATCATATCCGACAGAGGATCGGTGTTTACATGACATTTTTGGACCAGTTTCCAAGAGGCCTTGGGGAAACAACTAAACTTTAGTACAACATATCACCTTGAGACAGACGGGCAGATAGAACAAGCGAACCAAATTTCGGAAGATATGTTGTGTATGTATGTAATGGACTAACAAAAATGTTGGGAATAATTCTTGCCACTGGTAGAGTTTGTGTACAACAACAACTATCAAGGTACCATCAATATGGCACCATTTGAGTTTTTCTACATGCGACCATGTTAGACGCCATTGAGCTGGGAACGACTTGAGGATAGGTTCTTGGTGGGACCAGAAGTGATCTAAGAAATGGAAGAACAAATGAAAACTATAAGACAAATGATTAAAGAAGCACAAGATCGACATAAGAGTTATGTTGATGTGTGATGCATACCCCCCTTCTCTCCTAAGGACTGCGTGACCTCCCGATCTAGGATCGATCAAGAAACTGAGTTTGATTGACTCTTTGGCCCTCAAGGACCTCAAATCCACTTAACAGATCCTCTTTCCCTTAAAGCGTAGGTTATATGGAACTCGTAAATTTCTTCTTAACGCCTTTAAGCTTCAGCGTATTTAGACGCTAGCTCTCCTGGTTAAGCCCCTCCCTTTATGTGACTAAGGCTGTGACCAGTCGGCTAATCGGAATGCACATCGTGAATTTGCGTATCGGGCCTTTGCATGCGAGTCACTCCGACTCTCCCAACTCCTGAAATCCCGACAGAAGCCTAGTGCATGCTATCCCCTCTATTCTCCTTCACCGACGTGACCCTTCGCTATGACCGTGGGCCAATATTTCGAGCACGTCGTGATTTCACGTTTCACGAGTTTGCACTTCGTGAATCATCTCCTTGGAAAAATCAACAATCCATATCTCTCCTCGATTTGACGGCTTAGATCAAATCATGATTTCACGTTTCACGAGTTCTCAGAACTCTTACCTCTAATTTCCCGAGTCATGAACTCTCGACAAGACCAAATCTATGGTTCAACTCCCTCCTTCGATCAACGACTGTGATCAAATCGTGATTTTTTGTTTCTTGAATTCTCGTATCTCTTCCTTTGACTTATTTAAGTCACGAGTCAGCGAAATGATGATCTCTCGCCACTTTTCCTCCTTGATGATGGAAGGCCTCGATGATTTCAGAATGATCAATGACTGTGATCTTTTCACGAGTTCGCACTTCACGAATCCTCACGACTCTACTCTTTGACCTTTCCACTCTACGAGTCAGCGAAATGTTGATCTCTCATCATGTGTCCTCCTTGACAATGGACGACTCCGATGATTTCAAAGTTTTGTAAGTCCAATTCTCTTGTACACTTTCAAATCTTTAAGGTTAGTGCACTTTAACTTGATTGGACGACTACGATCCTTTTTCACGCAGATCGGACGGCTAAGATCCTTTCTCTGGCTCTCAGATCAAACTACTGAGATATTTACTTTGTGCTTAGATATGACAAATGAGATATTTTCCTTTACGCTCACTCCTCGTTGTCTGGACGTTGATCGGATGATCCAAATCTTTTCCCTTGAGCTTACGCTTTCTTCTAACTTAGAAGATTATTTTCGAAAGATTTAAAGGCTTCGACCTTTATCCTTCCTATGAGTCCACTTATTGGATCTTGTTCACACTTCTTGGAAAGTGATACCCCTCCCGATCTTGATCTCCTCAAAGATTTTGATCTCCCAAGCACTTCTTGCTTTTTTGGGAAATTCGTCAACCTCAAATCCAAAGATTCTTGAAAAGAATTATTTCTCGCCCTCCTGGAGTTCCTCTGCTCTTGTCCTTTGACTTCTTTACAGAGTCACTTCAACTCTTCGTCGAATTCCAGACCTATGCACTCTTTGCAACAGATCTTTACACATATTTGAGTTCTGTGATGACTGTGCACTTCTTGCAGCAGTCACTTTGCACTCCTTGCAAAGGAAATCTTACGCTATTTCTCCTAATCTTTACAAGATGAAACAGACCCTGCCAATGCACTCCTTATGGACTCTGTGCACACCTTGCACCGGCTCACGAAGAAAATCGATTTTAAAATTTATACAATCATTTCAAAGCTACATGCACTTGTAGCAAGATTCATTCATTCTTGAAAAGATTTATGACAACAACAAGGAAATTGTAAACAATATTCACACCATACATTGGATCAATTTTCCTCTGTTATCTTCATTCAAAATCAAGAAAATGGTTACAGCTAAAATCAAAGAAACAACTACTGTTCACAAGTTCCTACTTGCTCATAATTCTCGTAACCCCTCTTTTGGGCATACAAAATCTCTCTTTATACAAAATAAACAAACTAACTGCTATCTAATTGCGGTTACATTGAGACTAGGGTTAAGCTCCCAAGTCATGTGTGTGATCTTTCCTCTTTTGTTTCTTATCCCTTCAAAATGTTTGTAGTACTGGCTAGTGTTCGAGACTCCAGATTGGCTCTCAGGAACTGAGTTGTCCTGCCATGTGTACTTGCTGGCGATGCTCCTGCATCAATGTGCATCATGTTGACTGCATTTGTGAAGTTGGCGACTAAGTTTTCTTGTAGGTGAAACTACACAAGAGTTCGATCAAGTTTGGAAAGGGTGCTAAACTCTCCTAGGTTTGTGGTACCTTTAGAAGTTGTGGAAAAGAAAGGACCCGTGGCCTATCAACTAGCCTTGCCTGATTATTTGAGGCGTATGCACAATGTTTTTCATGTATCTGTTTTGATACATTATGTTAGTGATCCTACACATGTGATTGACATGATTTCCTTACAGGTGTCGGACGAGGGTTCCCTCACGACGGAGCTAATCCGTATTCTGGACCATCACATTCAATAGCTACGACGTCGAACAGTCGATCAGGTCAAGTTCCAGTGGGACAATTATAGTCCACACTCGACTACCTGGGAGGACGCATATGATATGCGCCAACAATTTCCGTATTTGTTTGATAGACTAGACATATAGATTTTGTCAGCTACTTTTATTACTACATTTTATATATAGTGTACAACTTTGGGACAAAGTTTAAAACATGAGGGGGTGTATGTAACATACCGCTCTTGTGAGCACATGTTATCAACTTATTCTTTGAGGACACTTGCGTGCAAGTGATATAGTTATAGTACATGGTTATATATTTCTCTTATGGATTTTTATGATGATGTTGATGGTTGTGATTTAACGTTAATTGATATATATGTATTGACAGATGCTATTGACGAGTTTCCCCTGAGTGTGAAGGAAATTTGACAGATTGTGGATGCCGCTGGCATCAATGGACCTCCTTGGAATCTAGATTGAGTCACATAGTGGATTGTATTGGTTTGAGTATTTCATTTATGCATATGTGACATATGATCGATTATAATATCATTTTATATATGGATCATTGAGAATGTTTTGTTGATGGATGTAGGATGAAAAATGCTTGTTAATCTGACTCACATAAGGAGTAAGGAGACCATGCACATAGACCATATATTGAGGGAGAGGTGTGGCAGATTCCCTATCACAACATACTAGCACTCTCATCATGGCTTGAATTGTAGGTGATTACTTAGTTCGAGAGGTCCACGATGTCATGAGGGAAGACTGAGAAAGTCACTCATGAAGATTTCTAAGGGGCGCGCAATAAGGCGGGGTCCTTATTCCTTAGAATCCCTTAATCTCTCACAAGGTTGCCCGAATGGAGTGTTGACTCCAGGGGTTGGACAACTACCAAAACCAGTCAAAGGCGAGTGGCACCCTTGGAGCACAAAGTGCATCTTGAAGGGCACATCGTGGAAATAAAACTTGAGTCAATGAATCTAGGTGGCCTAGAAAAACTTGAGTGAATAATTAAACCTTGTAAAATCTTTAATCATTACTGGATTAATTAATTAATTAAGGATTGAAATTATTGATTGTAAATCCCAAGTGAAAGTCTAATCCTTTTCATAAATTAAGCCTAAGTCTAAGTTGGTAAGAAGACTAAAACTAAATTATAAATTAAATAATGAGGGGATGAAGTAAATCAGTTTAAGAATTAAGAAAAGGTGAAATATGTTTAAAGATTTGATATAAGTCACATGTGTGCAAGAAAATATAAAAGGGGGTTTTTAAAATAAGAAAGAAATAAACATGAAAGAATGTGTTAGAAATGAATCTAGAGTCTAGCTACCACCAGTTAACTAGGAGAAGAATCATATTTTAACTCAACTCAAATTTAGTAAGGCGTCAATCACTAAATGAGAATATGTGGAATAAAGATATAACTAGGAGTGATTTAAGGAGCACTTTTAGGAAAGGTGAGAGAAATTGACTTTAATTAAAATAAAATGTGGAATTACTTGTGCAAATTGTGGAGAGGGTGACAAGTTTACGGGGGGAATAATTATAAATTATTTAATTAAAAAATGAATTAATTGTGCAAGTGGGAATGTGTCATAAAGCAAGTGGTCTAAAGGGAAAAGGGATCGCACTAGTTATGGGTAAATTTATGTTGCAGAATTTTTGGCTGGTTTTGCTTGTGAGAGTTGGGATACCCAACTTGAGAGAGAGTGGTGGCTCTACCTTGCGAGGCAATATTGGAGCTAGAGGATTTCTGTTTTTGTGTGTGTGTTCATGCCCTTAGCGTTGGTTGGGAGGTACCAGTGAAGTCTCAATGATTAGAAAGTGGGAGGTCACAAGGAACGTTGTTGCCGAAGAACATATCATTAGAAATTTGAAATGTAATAAGATTTGGGGATATATATATATATAATTCTATTTTTATTTTCATCTCTTCTGTGTTAAAAAATCTGATATCAATTTTTTACAATTCTCATGATGGTTGTATTATAGAATAATTTTTTTGAGACTGGAATTTCTTTTAATTTTCAAAAACGATTCTAGATTATCTTATTTCTCCATTTCCATTCACTGATTCATAGGCTTTATTCTTAGATTTCTATTTAATGATTTTAACCAAAACACAATGAAAGTAAGCCAGGGAATCTGCTACAGATTCGATTGCAGATTGAATGTTTGAGATTCTAATTAACCCATTGTAATTCTAAGGTTCAAAGATAATTCCGCTGGAAACTGTAGAAGTAATCTTGTTTAAATTCTTGGTTCACTGCCGGTCCATTCTGGTCCAGGATTTAAAACTTTTTGGGTGCTTCCAATCTCTATAGAGTTCCTATTTTAAAAAAAATATGTATGTATGCTTCCTTTACCAAAAATAGTTCAGGAAAATGACTTCTTTTATCGAAAATTTTGAGAATGAAATCATGGATATACAACGCCTCCTTATTACTTCTGAATCATTTGAACATATTGTTAAATTAATTCATGCTGGTTACACTGTGGTTCCTCTGATGGTGTAAATACTCCCAAGATTGCACCTAAGCCAATCTCTAAACCTTACATATTTTGCTATGGTAGAAGTAGGAACTTGAAATGTGTTGAGATTGGTGATGGCTGGTGCAGGGGGCTTTGGAAGTTTTAAATTCGTTTTTTTTCTTAGAGTTAAATATCGAAGGGTAATTCCACTCAAATACTAGAATTCCTATTGATAACTGGTTCATACATTCCATAGAACCCTTACAATAGATTTTTTCCCAGTTACTTACGACCCCTGTCTTGAATTATTCCTAAGAACCTAACTCCGTAGACTCTTTCGTCAAATTATATTCGAGATTACATACCTTGGGAATTGAATGGGTGTAATATTGGATCCGATGCTTGGAATTTTACTTCTGTCAAGGTCCGTAACTCTGATTTTTAACTAAACCCAACTCCTCCATCCAATGGGCATTAGGGTCTGATGGAGTTTAATGCAATTATGGAATGGTTAAATGGTGGATCGTGTTTTAAGTATTATGTGCACCAAAAACCCATAGACAATTGTGTGACAGTGCCCATGTAGAAGACTGATTCAGAGATAACGTTGTGTGCTTCCATCCACAATGGGTTCTTCCCTCCCTCGCGTGTGGGATTCCGTTGATGCTTGGTGTGAGGACCCTACCTGGTGACGACTGTACCATCTTTGATTAACCCTCAATCTCTAATTGGAGTAAGAGCACACCTGAGTTATCCCTTTGGGTTGCTAAAAATTGATGTCAGAGTGCTTGACGGGATGGCGTTAGCCTTGTTCCTTGTTATCCTTTTAATTTTTTTATCCAAGTTTGATATCTGGAGTTATGAAAGAAACCGCGCAAACCTGGGAAGGTGACTCTCGTGGTCGCGTAACATGGTTTTACACCATCCATCTTGATTTTTGTGCAAACCATTTTACTGTCACCTTATCTGTATGACCTTTCCTTTGCTCTCATTTTCCCCCCAGTCCACCCTAAATTTTTCACAGTTGACTGCGAGAAAGACATGAGACAGTCCAATTAGTTAATATTGTTGATAGTAGTTGAAGTTCAGAAATCCATTGGAAGCCTGCGCACACCCAGACCATCTCTGGTGTAACAAGTGTAATCGATGCTGAGTTAAAACCTGAACATGGGAAGGACACAATGGTTCTCCCACCACTAACTTATTAAGTTATATACAGGTTCATTAACACTAGAAGCTAATGGATTGTTCTTAGACTTCCTTCGAAGGTTACAAATCCCTTGAACCTTGAAATATTACCTTGTCTTGGAAACAAAATTTGTTCCTCAACCTCATTTTACCCCTGAACCTACTGAAACCGTTTTGGAGTATTGGAATTTATATTTATCACTAAATTAAAAGGATAGAGGTACAATCCTAAGGATAATGTCATTGATGATCATAGGGAAGAAAAAAGGGGGTTTTATTCAAATTCAAATATATGGGAGGATTCCCTTAAGAAAACTTAAATGATAATTACTTATTGCAAAGAGAAGATTTTCAAAAATTGATGGAATCGTTTAAGCTTAGCATTGCATTATCTAATGTGAATGCTCCATTAATCGTATTTCTTTTTAAGTTATGCATAAGGTCATATATGGGCACAATAACTGATTGTTAAGGTGTACAATTGTTTTATGGCCCTTAGTGAGAATTGTCGTCACATTAACTTAGTAGAACTGAAGGGAACCTTTAAAAGGAATGACTAAGGTTTAAGTTAGAATAATTCTGGCCTAATTTAAAATGAGGGAGAAGGATACAAAATTTCTAGATCTCCATGTTAATGGATTTAGTTGCCTTCTAAGGTATCTTGTATTGGTGTAGGTGTATGGGTTAAAGTGAGCAAGACAGATATTAATAACTAATCATATTTCAATACTGATTGTGATTTATTTATTTCTTGCGAGACTGGTATAATGAACAAGTTGTGAATTACTGTGTTTAAGGACTTATGTATTAACGAGGGATGTTGCTTGATTGTATATTTACTTATGCGGTTCTTATCTAACCTGATGTGTTTTCCTCGTACCCTTTGCACTCGATTATTCTTGATTGATTAAGTAATTAGATTATCTTATGCCATTAAAATAATGTTGAAGTATGATTGATTGAGTGATTAGATTCTCTTGTGCCATTAAAATAAGGTTAATATATGATTGATTGGGTAATTAGATTTCTATTGCGCTATGAAATAATGTTGATGTATGATTGATTTAGTAATGAGTTTACTCTTGTGCCATGAAATAATGTTGATGTATGACTGATAATATAGTATGGAGTTATGAGTTGTGATTGATTAAGGGACTTAGATACTTCCTTGTTCCTAAGAATAGTCGCCAATCCTGAGACCTTAAATGGTAAAAATAAATCAGATGAATCCTGTACTTGAGCGTTGCTTATGTGTCTTGGAGGTCCTAACCATGCAGGATAGGTTGGGCAGGTAATTCTTTTAATGTTCAGTGACGTGGTTGATCATTTACTTGTATTTTGCTTTAGTTGATCGTTATGTGTTGAGTCACATCACTAATTGTGATTATGTGTTGTTCATGTGTCACTATTGATTATGTTAATGTGATGATTTGTGTCATTAATAATTATGATAACGTGAGTTTGTGATGCGATTAATTATGTTGTGATTTTTTAAAATTAGTAATGCAAAAAAAATTTATTTTACCTATTGTACATCACTAAGCCTGGTTGTAACGGAGGGTCGTTACAAGGATCCCACAATATACATCCCTTAAATCCATCACCATAACCAACAAATATGTACTTCCTTAACTGAATCTGACCAACCAAGCCAAGTGAGCCTTCACCTTTTCACCTCTAGGAAAATTTCAATGGAGTGTCCTAAGCCCTTTAAAGGCTTCATTACTTGTAATACAAGGGCTCTAGAAAACACGAGCTACCAATAAACATGTTTCTGAAACTGCGACGCATGACCTAATTCCCCCCATGACCAAAAACAACCAAAATTCTCTTAAAGACATGGTATCCAGGAATACCACATGCTCCCCCCTATCACCTAAGTTGTTTAGACTTTATTAGTGACATTTCAAAACTAGGGCACACATGTTTAACTAGGTCTTACAGTCATATACCCATTTACATATAATAATAATAAATAATTGTCAATTCCACCTTGAACTTTTCATTCAATACTTTCACTATTGCTTCGAATCTAAGTAAGCTTGTCAACACTCTAATTCCATGTTCGACTTGCCACAATTACGGGAAGATCTAACTCTACCTCCTTTGACAAATCATTATAACAGTCCACGACCATTTGTTGAGTCATTCCATTAAACACTTCGCATGCATCCACCAAACTGTAGAGTTGCATACATAAGCAATATACCCAAGAGGAAACCTTTCTCTAACCACTTCCATGGCTTCCAACTCCACCGCCCTGCCAACCTTTCTCCTCAACATCCAACAACGTTTTGAACTCATAGGGTTTTTCCTTCTCACAGAGAGAGTGCCAAACCCTCAATTCATTTTTAGTTGACTCACCTTCTCTACACGAGAATGAAAATATTTCCTTAGCTCTCAGAAACCTTCATCCGACCTCAGCTATGATACCACTTGTTGGAATTTCGGCCTAGAAACAAAATTAATAAACAAAGACAAAAATAGAGAAATACAAAACATCATTCACAACACAAGAATAAAATGGGGGAAATAGTAATATTTATTACTCATCCAACAATAGAGAAATGGATGCAAGTCTCAAGAAGCTCCTCATGGGATTCTACATTTAACCAAGAGATATCTCAAGCATTTCCAGACATACAGAAAGCCAAACGCTTGAGAAACCTCCAAACGAATGTAATGACAAATGGATGTATTGTCACAACCCAACATTTAATTGGTTTCAAACCCATAACCACCAAAGTATCTTCCTTCTAAAGATCCAAATCTAGAGTTCTTTGAGGAGAAGAAAGAAAAAGATATATGAACTAGAGAATGGGGCTATTTAAAGATTCCCATGGCAATATTCAAAGACTTTCCTTTATTCCTTGTTCATAGATTCAAAATTTGTTAGTGGTGTTGTATTATTACTGCTAGATTCAAAATGATGCTATAAAGTTTATATGGTTTTAAAAAAGAAGAAAATATGGTTAGTAATAAGTTTTGACGAATATAAAATGAAAATAACATATATATATA
>ML806789.1:264119-315350 GCA_009831015.1 Picea engelmannii | reverse complement strand
ATTTTATATAATGGGTTTTATCATAGGTTTTAGTTGATATCATATGGCTTCCATAATATTTAACCAGGTTATCCTTTTTATACTATTTTCCACTCTATTTGTTCATGTATATGTATATATAAAATCTTATGACTTTTATTGCCATTCTTGGATTTATTGTAATTATATAAAGAAATAATTTTTATGATTCTTTGTATGGTATAATTGTTGGATCATGTTGTCATTGATGTCAACAGATTGATGTCAAAAGATTGATGTCAAAGGAACAATGTATTGTCATAGTATATTGATGGATCATATATTGTCCTTGATGTCAATGGATTGATGTCAAGTGGAGTCATAGTCATATGATGTGATGCATAGATGAAGATGGGTCGATGTGGTTTCATTGATATATGATGCATAGATGGATTGATGTAAATATGCCTCATTATTGTCTTCTCATGGTTGATAAGGAGTACAAATGGATGAGATCCAATGTGGTCCCCTTATGGTGAAATCCGTCACGGGAAGACGCTTTGCAGTTGAGTTATCCTAGAAGTATGGTTAGAGAACCCATGCTTAATTGTGGAATAATGAGATGAATATCAGTGAATTTGTTAGTGAAACTATCCTAGATGGATAGTTCTTGTCACGCCATTTCCGGTGGTATGTGGAACATCATATAACTCCTCATGGTTTGAGAGTTATGGCCTTACGAAGTTGGAGGACCCTCATATAATCGATAGAAGACCCAAAAGGTCAAAGAAGTCAAAGTGATTACAAAGAAGAAATAATCTAAATAATAAAGTGAAGTGATAAATTCAAAGAGGATTATTTAAATAATAAAGTGAATGGATAAATTTCTAATTAAGTAAAGTGGTTATAGAAGGGATAAACCTAAAATGAGGAAAGTGGGTTAAGTGGTCAAGTGGCTATTGGATATATGGACAAGTGGCAATTGGACAAAGTTGGACATACGTGATTATGTGGACAAAGTGGCTATGTGGACAAAGTGGCCAAGAAGATGTTTCTAAGGAAGCTACTTGGAGAGTATAAATAAGAGGCAAGGGTCTCTTGTGAGACACATCTCTTGAGCATATAGTGAATATCTATTCTGAGAGAGAGAGATTGACTAGAGGATCTCATGGATGAACTAGAGTTTATGTATGTCTGAGATCTTGACGGAGAAAGTTTCGTAAGTTCATAAAAACTATTTTCTGAAGGAGTACATGAGCAGTAGTGGGCCAGAGAGCATACATATGTGGGAAACAGTGGGCCATTGAGCATACATAAGTGGGCTACAGTGAGCCAGAGCGCGTACACATGCAGGATGAAGGAGGACAAAGCGTGTACAATTGGATGAAGTTATGAAGAATTGAGTGTGAGATGGTGCCAGGCTCTTGAAGGCTGAAGTAAGTTCCAGATATGCATTCTATGGGCTCAAATATGCCATAGAAACTCTGGTATGGTTACATAGTTGTCTTAATGGATACTCTTGCTTATTGTATGGTGAATTCTTAAGGCATTCTTGGTATGGCTGTTGTGATATGGTTATGTTGGTTGATTGATAGAGTGATAAACACTCTTATGATTCATTACTGATATGATTTCCATAGTATAATGGTTGCTTATAAATGATTAAGTAACATTCATATTGTATGGTTGAGGAGCATGAGTAAGTTGTTGGAGAGCATAGATGTTTTGTGACTGGTTATGGTTCAGATTGGATAGTGAAAGATAAAAGTGGATGTGACTGAAGGATGCAAAGGATTTGAGTTTATCAAGGAGAGAAAATCCTAATTGTTCAAAAAGAATATGTAGGATGTAGTACAGATAGGTCGCGTACATATGCGAGCTATACTACTGGTAGGGTGCATACATACGCGTGCTTCACTACTGATAGGTGTTGACCCAAAAATCTGCTCTGGGCTCAACATGGTGTTTTACACAGTTACTTCTCCATAAATGCCCCTTGGTGCTATGGTTCCAGTCAAAGACAGTGGCAAGGGTCATAGCTACTATGGCCTCTTCCCTTGAAAGAGTATCAGTTGGTTGCCTTTAGGGAGTTGTGAGCCTTCCCATGACATTTCTTCCTCATGTCAAGGCTGTTTGATTCAGGGAATACAACACTTCCAGGTGGTAGGAATTAGGACAAGATTTTCAATGGGCTATCATGAGCTTGATTCCGAGTTAGTATGACCCCATACGAGGCATACAAAGTCAACGTCACCCGAACGACCAAAACCAATAGCTGTGACTTCCTGGTCTGATTCTATTTAGATTATGGTATCAAAAGGAAAATAAAACCCAAACATGGTGTAGGGCAGTGTGATACCTTTCCAACGGTATATCCCGTGCTTGGTTTCAACCCCCGGTTGGTAAGAACAAGCTTTCACAAGTTCATGGCCACTTCTGGACACAAAATTGGTTGCAGTGCTTCATGATTTAAAATTGGTGGGAAAAGAGTTATAAATCAGATATTTAGTGATGCCACGTGGTAATAGACTTAAACACCTTTCCAACGACATCTCATTTGCCTCATTCTGACCTCATATGGCCCGGTTAGAGCTGTCACAAGTTGGTCAATGATTTTAGGCAAAAGGGGGTCCGCCAACTCATATGGCAGGGTTTCATAATAGTTAATACAGTCATCAATGAACCCAACACAAAAATATATTATCATCTCACCGAAGTAATCGTCGATACCTTTCCGACGGTACCTCATTTTCCTCGATTGGATATCGTATGGCGATTTGGAACCTTTCGCAAGATTGGGTGTCATGTGGGCCCACCAGCAAGTCAGGGGTTTTAAGTGGCCACTGTTCCAGGCCAAATTTGAGGATTGAGGTGGAGTTATCTCAAGTTGGTGATGACATATTCCTGATGGAATCGTCGAGACCTTTCCAACAATATGACTTGCTTCCGATTCCGACTCCAGCTCACCAGGCAACATTTTTGGGCTAAGTCAGCTGCTGCAGGGTCAAAGTCAAACTTTGACTTGCACTTTTTCCAAAAAATATTAAAAAATTAATTAAATATTTTTTTAAAATATATTCAGAAAATTGGAAAACATGGGAGGGGGCACGTAGCCTCATGCAAATTTTGGGGAAATTGTTTTTTTTTTTTAAATTAAAAAAAATCAAAACCCACCCTTCTCCCCTCTCCCAAGCCATTTTGACAGTTTGGCGAAAGGGGGAGAGCTTTGCAACAACAATTCATGGCAGCAGAGGGGTTTTTTTTGACAACATCTACAACTCAGCAATGGGAAACCAGCTTCCATGCTACAATCTCCAAATAATTAGCCAGGTAACACATTAATCTCATTTCCAAAAAGAACCAGGGAAAATTTTGTTGGTTGTGTTGAGATCCTACATGGAGAAATTGCATTCTTTTTTTCCTCCTCAAATTGGTGTTTATTTTCCTGTTTCAATTGTGGTATTTGCTGCTGGTTCAAAATTGCTTGTTGGCTGCTAAGTTCAGGTTTATATGTGTGCTAAAAGATGCAAAGGAGAGGGGATTCGAACCCCTCTTGGGCACCAGGCCCAAGCCTCCATGGCTCCTTTAGATTTTTTAATTATGAAGTCATTTTCTTAAAATTGCAGGCCTGGGCATGTCACTTGGAAGCCCTGTGCTTTGAACCCTAGTCCTCCCCCTTCTCCTTTGCCCAAAAAACTCAAGAATTGCCTAGAGATCCAAATGGAAGGCAGGGGGTTTGAACCCAAAACCTCCCGTCCAGTTTGTTGGCAAAAAACCCACTTTGCCCAAAGTTTAAAATTTTTTAATATTTGGGAGTGGTTGGCCACCCATCCACCACCTGGGTGCCACCACCACCACCACTACTCCCTCCACCTCTTCGCACGCTCCTCCTCCATTGCTGCACCTCTCGGCCCTCTCTTTCCCACCTTCGTCTCGGCCTTGCCTCCACAGCCCAAGTTTCTTTTCCTCCCAACCACCAACCACCTCTCCTCCCTTCCCCCCACGCGACTTCCTCCTCCATCATCCCTCCCTTCCACCTCTGTGCACGGCCCTTCCTTTTCTTCCCCAAACCCCCACACAACCACCTCCTCCTTCTCCTCCTCCCAGCCACCAACCACATCCCTTCCCGGCCTCCATCTCCTCTTCCCCGTCCCTCACTTCCCCTACCACCTACTCTCTCCTTCCTCTGCGCGTGCGCAAAACCTTTCCGCCCATCCACCAACCACCTCCTCCATGCTTGTGGGCTCCTTTGGCTCTTGTCTTGGTCATATGGGCGACTAGGGGCAGATGGGTGGGGCGGTTTCATATTAATTTTAAATTTGAATTTTGATTATAGTTTAAAATCGTGTTTATTTTAATTTAAGTTTAATTTTATTGTTTTTTTAATTTTATATTATATTAAATTTTGAATTTTAATTTAATTATAAATATATTTTTATATTTGTAATTAATTTTTTTTTTTTTAAGATTTTATAATGTTTGATTAAAATATAAATAAAGTTTTAAATATAATTAAAATGGGTTTTGGACTATATGTTTAAAATTTAAATCCCCCCCCCTAAGGGTCATTGGCCTTTTTCTAATTATATAACTTCACCATACGGAGGCAGATTTTCGCCTGTAAATAGACAAAACGACCGGGTCGGAGTCTAGAATGCATCCATGACATTCTCCTTAGAAAATTTAGCCCATATTTTCATTGGCATGTCCCAAAGCGACAGGGACTCAATTTTGGCCCTACAAGCATGCACCAGAAATAGGCCTAATTGGGGGCCTCCAATGTCAAATTAGGCCTGGTGAGGAAAACCCATTTCAGCTATAGGTATATAGACCTGTAGAAACTTGTCAATTCTGGTGTCCAGCCCAGAATTTTACCCCAACTTCAAAATTTTCCCTGATCAGTCTCTTGGTCGGCTCCTTCTGCGTACCTTCCCTGGGCCATATCTCACTCATCCGGAGTCAAATTTGAGGCAAACAAAAGGCATCAGAAAGGTAGCGGATAGAGATCGAACATGAGAATACTAAAGAACAGATTTGTGTCCGTTTGGTATAGAGGAAGAGCCTCTCAAATTTTAGGTCCAAGGGATCCTGTTATCGAAACAAGCCCAAATCGAAGCCATGTTTTAGCCAGCTCACAGGGAAAGTTATAGGCAGAAAATGGGGGGCATAATAAAGTCTGAAAAGTGTCTGAACAAAGGGAATTTCCTTACTTATAATTACCAAATCCCAAAGGCCCCTTTCCCTCCAAAGCCACTCAACAATTCCCCACAACTTTGGGCTTCATTCCGGTGAATCCGACAGCCATGGATGGCCGAGTATTGTCCTAAAACACCTCTCCTACATCTTCAAAACATGACAGCAATCAAAGAGACTTTGGGATGGCACAAATCCCAAGGAAAATGGTGATGTGGCATATCAAGCTTTGTCATTTTATGAAAAATGACTTTTTGTAATATGAACTCTCGCATGATTTACTTTTGGCATGTATTACTATGTAATTGAAGGGTCAAGTCAAATCTGATTTGATCCCCTTTTTGGATAAGGTTCCCTTTTTGGATAAGGTTACTTTTTGTAAAAAGACAAAATTACTTTAGGGTTGGTCCACTTGTCACTTTTCCAAAAGTGGCAAGTGTCTTGTGACCTAACCTTAAGCCTTCACCTCTCCTTTATAAATAAGAGGGTTGGCATTGTCAAAAAAGGAGGATGAATATAGTAACAAAGCTTTGCTAAAATTTATAAGACTCTTTGTGTGTGTGATACTTGTTGAATTTTAGTTGTTGGATGTGTCACTTGTTGGTTAAGGGTTGAGGGGTAGGGGTAAATGCTTGTTATGTTAGCTATCTCCAGGAGGGATTGGTTAGCTAGGTGTTTGTTGTTGCTTCCTTGGGTTTAACTTGCTTACTTTCATCTTCTAACAACTTGGTTTAATTTGTTTAATGTGTTTTAGTGCAGATTTTCTGAAGTGTTCAATTGTTTTCAGCCTTAGCTAGTGGCTGGGAGTCCTAGGGCCCCTTAGGAGAACCCTTAAATAAACCTCTTAACTAGTTGTCCATACTTGTTTGCTTCATCTTTTCATTCATGTATATTTCTGTTATGTTTTCTTACCATTAACCTTGCTTTCCCAAATAGGAAAATCGATTATTTTGGTCAATTTCCCTCCATGGGACAACCATCTTAGTTGGTTGTTATATACTTATTATGTGTAAATTTCTGTTATGTTTATTTCAGTTTTTCCATGCATAAATACTAAAATTTCTTTGTTTGCCTGCAAGGATACAACCGATCACCCACTCTGCTTCTCTTAAGCGGTTGGGGACCACCTAGAGACCTGTTTGAGGCAAAGGGGCCAGTAGGGCAGCGAAGAAAAAAACACATTTCAATCGGTAAATCCTACCCAATCACTCTCATATACACTTTAATTATCACTTGCACTCACTCCAAAAATTTCTGATACACATACCAATGTTTATATGTTTGATTTGTGTAGGTAGTTTGAATGGTTCACTTGTGAATTCATGTTAAAAATATGGTTAATACTTGTGTAGATAACCATCACACCTTTTATATTTCAAACACTAAATTTCCAATCCCCATACAAGGAGTTAATTGGGGTTTTCATGCATATGACGGCTTTGCCATTCGCAAAGAGCCTCAACCCATTCCTTTGGGTTGAATGGTGTAATTCTCATGTTGTAATTATCTAATCTTGCTACATTTTCATTGTGTCACTTTTCACTCACTAATGTACAGGTGGCTGCCCCTAAAAGGGGCCATGCAAAATCAACAAGCTAAATACATGCAAAACGCCGCACAAAAAACTTGAAAACAATTCATGGGTTCGCCCCATAAACAGAAAACAAAAAACTTATATTATTTAGATATTTACATATACATATTATCTAGCTGTGACATATATGTCACCTATCTATTTACTTGTTTTATGTATATAGTTTTAAATATATTTCAAATTTAGTAACCAGGAGGCACACTTGTGAAAGAAAGACGTGACCTCGCCACGTGGATGGCCTAGTATTTCATTTTATGCAATTTCAATTTCGTGGGATATTAAGAGTCAAAGCCAGGGAGTCTTCATCAGGAGCCCCTCAGAAGTTGTCTAGTTAGTACAAGTCGAGTGGTCTTTCCTTAGTACCACACGGTCAAGAAGTTGATTAGCTTAGCTCGGTTGGAATACTACTATGCTTGGGTAAGCTCAACAAAAACCCTCTTTAGGGGGGTCCTGAGCCTTTTCCTTTTCACAGGTATCCTTCTTCCATCCAAGCGGCTTTAAGAGCCCGAAATCTCTAGTGATGAGAAGTGGCTAATCCCTAGTTCTCTGAATTGCATGGGGCACTCTTCAACCTAACCACCATGGTTTGATAGGACTACTCTTCTTATACTGGTTGACACAGTTCCGGGATGTGTTTGCCTAATCAAGATAACCTTCAAAATAGTGTGGTGGCAAAGGCATGTGTTAAAAACAAAAATTGACCAATAAAATACTTTTAAAGTCAACCTTTCATCAGTCCACCTTTTCACTCACAAACCAAAATTGAAGTTGTGAATACTTTCCCTTATATCATAGTTGTAACATCTTGTTACAAGGCTCTTCATCCAGTTTTACAACCCACTTTTGATTTAACAACCTTTAAGGAAGCGAACAACTCACTGTATTCTTTATTTAGTTCATTGTCCTAAAAATCAGCGAGATCATTTTCATCCCATTGTCCATAATTTTCATCCTCAAACCATTTTGGCCATCCAGGAAGCTAAGGAAGGATAACACCCAGGGTGGGTGGTCCTGGGAACGACTTGCAAGTCTTTCACCTTTCTTTTTCCCCTTCTTTACTACCTCAGGCGAAGGACCACCTAAGGTGTGGGTAGTCTCTGCCTCATGCCGAGCTATCAAAGAGGCTGTAACCGGCTTCACAGTCGGATAGGTCGGATCTGTCCTTACAGACAGATTTTGCTTATAACACCCGCCTTTTTCTGGTGACTCCACTAGGGAAAAATTTGCAAATCTCTTTAAATTTGCTTGTATCCCAAGCTTGTACTAAACATTGGACCCAAATTATTTGTGGTCCTTTTCCTACTTGTTGACAAAATTTTGGCAAGATCTTTCAGTGACCCTTTGGAATTTTCTTTGGTACTCGTTATAGTTTAGTTCCCTTGCAATTTCTAGTGCACTTGGGAGTTATAAATACCAACATGTTTTCCTTTCCTTTTACCTTGTCCGTCTTCAATTTCACTTGTTCGAACTCACGTGAGAAGTTATAAGTCTGTCATACCTTACCTTCCACTTCGAGAAGAACAAAAAAACAAAGCTTCATTTTTAGTCGGTTTGTGTTACATTGTGTTAGAAAGAGTAGGATTGTTGGTGATACACCCCTTGTACTCAAAGTACTTACTTGGCCCCTTGCAAGATGGTAGGGTGAAAGTATGCTAAGACTAGGGAAACAATGTCCCCCAGGGTTAAAGGAAGTCAAAGTTCATGAAAGAAAACAAGTAGTGAGACACATACACCTGGGAAACTAGGGAAACTTGTTACCTCAGCAGTGCGAACTGAGTCACCCTCTTCCTCTTCTCCTATTCGAAGCCCCTTACTAAAGAAAACTTTAGTTAATCCAACAATAGTTACTAATCTTTAGGCTGTTTCTCCCATCATTTCAACAACTGTTGTTGTTCACCACATAGTTGTCCCGATGGCAATGCCATGGCAACCCGACACTCCTTTGAGGTTGGCCAGACATTTTCATGACAAACCTACGGATGCCCCAAATAGGCTTCCCAGGTTTAGTGGCACTGGTACTTTGAGTTTTGAAGAACATATACAAAAATTCTATGATGCATTAGCACTTATGGACATAACAATTCCCGATGTCATCGTTAGAATTTTTGTGAGAACCTTCGAGGGTGAAGCAGTGAGATGGTATCTCTTGCTTCCTAATGATAGTATCCCAGATTGGGACACTATGATTCAAGAATTCAAGAAACATTTCCAAGGGGTGGATGATGTGGCTTCCTTGCTCAGGGATTTCACAACCATCTCCATCCATGAGGGCGAGCAAATACGAAATTTTAATCAATGCTTTATCTTGACCTTGAATAGAATCCCAACCACTTCCCAACCATCTGGGAAAAATTTGTTCCATTATTACATGACCGCTATGAATCCGAATGTAAAATATATATTAAAATATAAATCAACACAAACTTTAGATGTGGCCAAGACTAGCGCCCTGGAAATTGAAAGAAACATGGAGGAATCCGGTATGAGTCCCTCACCTTTAATGCAACCCTGTTTTAACAGGAGACCTAGGAATGATGTACTTCGAGATGAGGGTCCTCGGTATGAACCTCCACCTGCCCAAACTTCAAGGATTGAAGAAAGGGAAAGTTCGGAAACACTCAAGTTGTTAATGAACATGAACAACCAAACACTTTCTTTTAATCAAAAGGTGAATGACATGCAATTTTTTGTTGTTCTAAGGCCAAGACCTCCTTTCCCTCCTACGCCTCCTAGGCAACATGCTGCTGAAGTGGATTGGTGTCACTTTTTCCAAGACTTCCATGACCCTGAGTATTGTTACGCATATACACGTCACGTGGAATTGTCTAAAAACGGAAAAACACCTCTACCTCCAGTAAAAAACAGACTTGCTTCCAGTTCCCAAAATTACCAAGTAAACATGGAAGACTCTATCCCCTGTGATGACGATCCTCTTGCTTTCGGAAGCTTTGCTGTAGAAACTAGGAGTCAGGCCCCAAAAACCACTCCGCAAGGGGTGGAAGTGGCCAAAAGCGACCCCAAGGACAATGAAAAGGGAAAACTTCCCGCAAATGATAGATTACCTTCCCCTATAAGGAATAGGGTTCCTTGGACCCCAAACAAGGTAAACTTGCCTAATAACCCACCGTCCTATTTTGTAACACCGATGCCTTACAACGTCGTTGAAGATCCAACGAAGGTTCCCACCCACATGACATTATTAGATTCTCTTAGGACACCCACTCAGTTTGAAAACCTTTCACGTGTTCTACAAGCACCCCTTACTCCATGAACAGAACATAGACTTCCTCTTTCCAAAGAGTCCACTTCTCAACCTAGGGAAGCATATGATGTTATTGATTTAGACCTTGGCGTTCCTCCTTTCTATATCTCAGTTTTGATTTTTGATTTTGTGCTCCATAACTGTGTCATTGAAACAGGAGCGAGGCACAATGTCATGCCTCTATGAGTCATGAGAAGTCTTGGTCTTGAATGCACATGCCCATGTAAAGACCTGTTAGCTTTGGATTCTAGGACTGTAGAAACCATCGATTACATTAATGACTTATCCATTGCTTACGACCAAGCTCCAGAGGTGAGCATGCTCATAAACGTGATCGTAGTAGATATACCAGAAGAATATGGCATGCTTTTAGGGAGGGAGTGGTCCACCAAAGTAAAAAAGGGTCGTTACTTCATGGAGGGGACCCACTTCACCTTTCCTCATAAGAGTGTTGAAGTAGTCATTAGGAGGGAACCAAAGTACCGAGAGCAGGTTGTACCTGCTTCCTATAATATGAAACATGTGTATTTTCAAGATATAGGTATGGGTACATATACTGTGTTATCTGAGGAAGATGTACATGTCCCTCCTTCTGAGTTGGAAGAAATGGTGTGGATTATGGATTTTGGCGGTGCTAAATCCAAGAATGGATCTGGGGCTGGGGTCCTTTTGTGTGATTCCAAGGGAAATGAA
This sequence comes from Picea engelmannii, assembly GCA_009831015.1. Classification (NCBI taxonomy): domain Eukaryota; kingdom Viridiplantae; phylum Streptophyta; class Pinopsida; order Pinales; family Pinaceae; genus Picea; species Picea engelmannii. The sequence continues at coordinate 304,650 of ML806789.1, read as the reverse complement.
ATCCCTTTCTCTTTTTGGTTAGAATTCCCTAACACTAATAATATGGCTGAATATGAATCCTTAGTTCAAGGCCTCTAAAAGGCCTTAGGCTTAGGAATATGCCATTTATTGGTGAGTAGGGATTTTGAATTGGTTGTGAATCAAATTAGAGGTAAATATGAAGTTCACAATCCACACCTCAAACAATACCACTGAAGGGCTAAGGAACTTATTGAGAAGTTCTTATCTTTCAACATTCAATCCATGCCTAGGGCCACAAACCACGTAGCTGATACTTTGGCCTTGGCTGGTTCTTGTTTCACCTCGGATTTCATAAGGTCTATTGAAGATATACAAGTCCAAATTTTACATAGATCTCCATTACCTGATAATGTCGATTCTTGGCAAGTTTTTGATACTGATGAAAAAATCTGTAGATTCCTTCAAAAGAAGGAGGAGTTTGAAAATTTACATATCAACCATGAGTTGGAAGAGGAAACGGGGAACATAATCCAATTAAAGACAAATAAGATCCCCCCTAGTTTGTCAACATTGGAATCCATGTTTGATTCCAATGATGCCACTACTTCTGTGCCTAGTATTGGTAGCGAATCTGTTAGGAAGGTGCGAGAAGCTATACCTATTAACCTGGGAACTGAGAAAGATCCAAAACTTGTCTATATAGGTGCACAGTGTTCCCCTTCTGAGGTCGCTCGATTCACGGAACTCTTGAAAGAGTTCAAGGATGTTTTCTCTTGGTCCTATCAATACCTCAAGGTTTTCGATATGTAGGAGATAGTCCATGCCATACCCATAATCCCTAATTCAAAACCTTATAGAAAGAGATAGAGAAAAAACAACCCTGCTTTGGAACAAACAATTAAAGCTGAATTGGACAAGATGGAAGCATATGGGGTCATTTACCATGTATGCTACTCACAATGGGTATCTAACTTGGTTCCCGTTAGGAAGAAAACTGGCAATATTCGTTTGTGTGTCGACTTTTGACATTTGAATAGAGTGTCCCTAAAAGACAACTACCATGTCCCACCTATGGAAGAGATTCTCCAACAAGTCTCCAAGTCTCAAATGATGTCTCTTTTAGACAGTTTCTCAGGTTACAATCAGATAGTCCTCAATCCTTCTGATAGTCATAAAACCACCTTCACCACTCGTTGGGGCACATATGCAGATAACAAGATGCCTTTTGGATTGATTAATGCTGGGAACACCTTTCAATGTGCCATGGCCATTTCTTTCAGAGGATTATTGGGTAAGGTCATTGTTGTTTACTTCAATGACCTCACGGTCTTTTCCAAAGAATGGAGTAGTCATTTTGATCACCTTAGGCAGGTTCTCCTTAGATGTCGTAGGTTTGGAATATCTTTAAATCCTAAGAAGACCATTTTCGGTGTTATGGAGGGAAAATTTTTGGGTCACATCGTCTCTCGAGAAGGTGTAAAAGTTGATCCTGGGAGAGTGGTAGAAATCAAAAAGCTTCCCTTACCTACCAATAAAAAGGAAATGAAATCTTTCTTTGGAAAGATAAATTTCCCGAGACTCTTCATTCCTGATTTTGCTCAAGTAGTTAAACCTCTAAATCAACTTATGAAGAAAGACATTCACTTCAAATGGGACCCCCCTACCTGTCAGGTTTTTGAATCCATTAAGAAAGCCATTTCTTTTTCCCCTCTGTTAGTCATTCCTGATCCCTCTAAAGATTTTGTCATGTACACTAATTCGTCAGAGGAGACAATTTCTGCAATCTTGTTGCAAAAGAATCATGAGGAAAATCTTAGGCCAATCGCCTTCGTGAGCCAAAATTTGAAACCCCACCAACTGAATTATTCTCCACTAGAGAAACATGGTTATTCCTTATATAAAGCATTGGAACAAGTTTGAAATTACATCCAAGGCCATAAAGTTCAGGTTTTTGTGCCTACCTCTCTCTTAGTCACTGCTTTGGATCAAATCGAATTGCATAGTAAGTGGTCCAAATGGATCATGCGCATGCAAGAGTATGACTTGGAAATTAAGCCAACAAAAACCATTAGGGGGATAGGGCTGGCTGGATTGCTAACTCGATCCCATCCCTCGGTCATAGTTGAACCACCTCAAATAGATGACTTGATTGCTTTCGAAGAACTAGATAACGAAATTGAGTTAGCCTCACAACCATGGTACGAACCTATCATATATTTCATAATCAATGGTGTGTGCCCACCGGATATGGATACTAAATCCAAACGAGCACTTCATTTACAAATTGTCCGATATGTTTTACAAGGCCAAATCCTTTACCGAAGAAACCTTGATGGGATTTTGTCATGATGCTTGACTCCTGATGAAGCCCAAATGGCACTTGAACAATGCCATTCCGGGGTTTGTGGAGGTCACTTTTTAGCCAAAACCACTGTAGAAAAAGTTCTACATGTAGGTTACTTTTGGCCTTCACTCCACAAAGACGCCCATTTACTTGTTCGGAAATGCGAAGCTTGCCAACGCTTCATTGTGAAGCAAAAGTTGGCTGTCTTACCTCTTAGACCTATTGAATTCCATGTCCCTTTCGCAAGATGGGGCATGGACTTTATTGGACTGATTTCACTGTCGTCCATCTCTGGTCATGTATTCATCTTAACAACCACAGACTACTTTACAAAGTGGGCTGAAGCAATCACTCTTAGGAATGCTACAAGTCAATAGGTGGTAGAATTCGTTGAACGTAACATTTTATCCCGTTTTGGGACCCCTGCAGAGATATTAACTGATAATGGATCAACTTTCATGTATGATGTCATGTTACACCTTGGTGTTACATACAACATCCAACTTTTTTGATCTTCCACCTATTACCCCCAAGGTAATGGTTTGGCTGAATCAACGAATAAAAATCTGATTCGGATCCTTAAGAGGACAGTCAAGGATAAAAAGCGTGATTGGCACACAAAGTTAAACTTTGCTTTATGGGTTGATCGTATAACTCCAAAGACAGCAACAGGTCAAAGTCCTTACACTCTGGTGTATGGCACTCCTGCTGTCCTTCCTGTTCACTTACAAATTCCAGCCTTGAGGTTGGCTATTGCTGAGGCAGAAGATGATTTCCAACCCTTACAACATAGTTTAGACACACTCCTCGAATTACAAGAGGTAAGAAGTGACGCATTCCAACCCCTCCAAAAGAAGCAAGACATTGTTAAACGTTCCTTTGATAAAAGAGCCACAATGGTAAATTACAAAGTAGGAGATGATGTTTTATTATGGGACAAAGCACATTAGGCCCCATCCAAACATCACAAGTTTGATTCATTATGGTTGGGTCTTTACACAATCTACGAGGTCTTAGGGACAAATGCTTTCAGATTAAAAACCTTGGATGGCGAACCACTTCAATTCCCCGTGAATGGTCATCACCTAAAGTTCTTTTACTCCTGAGAGGCCTCGTCATCTTGTACATAATTCACAATTCGTTCTTTCTTTTTTGTATCTATTCATTGTTATTGATTCTCTTTCTTGTATGTATTTGTTGTTTCCTTGTCATGCTTGTATATTTCCCCATGGTTTCAGTCTTGAGCCCTTTTTTCCTTGGTTCAACTATTGAGTCTTTGTTGGTTTGGTTCCCATTTTGGAGTATAATCCCTTCTTTGATTATTCCATGGGTTGGTCTGTTTCATTTTAACGTTGTAGGTTGCCTTATTTTGGGTTTTTCTAGTGTTCAATACGAAGGATATTGTCCTTATTATTGGGTGGTTGCGTGAAAATACTGGATTCTAGAATCCCTTTTATCGTACTTAACATTTTGGGAAAATCTGTCTTAAAGTCATCTTAAATGGGAGTAAATCTGGTTGTTATTTCATCAAAGTCAGCAGGGAAAGTCTAAGGAGGTAGCATATCATTCTCTGGTGAAGCTAAAAACCATGATGGCATGATGGCTTACATAGCTATGTGATTGCAACTGCACTTTACCTGACCACTTACAATCTGATTTCTCCAAGAAATGGTTGTTTTCCTACAAAGTTCCATCACTTATGAGCACTTGAGATTTCAACATCTACTACCACAGGTTTTTTATATTTATTTATTCCCTTGTTTGATTGGTTTGCTTGTTAGTTTTCCTTCGGTGGGTCGTTGATTTAAAAAATTCCCATTTGCTTGTCTGTGTGTCGAGAATCGAAGGTATGCATTAGACTTTGTGTTGGGCCAAGGTTCACCTTAAGCCTTGATTCTCACAATTAAGCTATAATCTGGGTGAGGGACCGTGTCACTTGGGCCACATTGCTCAACAAAACCCGAGTCATTATTCTCATTCTTCTATCTTATGTGAATCTCAGTATAAATTATGTTGTATATCTTTACTGCACCACTTTCATTCTTCGATTATCCCTAATGTGAAAAATGGTCCTTATAATACAGTTGAATTCCCCCCTAACCCACATCGGTCACTTTGAAAGTATGAATTTCCACCAAGTATTCCCGCCTGTCACACAGGTGATCCCATTGTTTGACATGCTTTAGAAAGAATTTCCCCTCTGACGCCAAGAATGTTGACCCAAAAATCTTCTTTGGGCTCAACATGGTGTTTTACATAGTTACTTCTCCATAAACGCCCCTTGGTGCTATGGTTCCAGTCAAAGATAGTGGCGGGGGTCATAGTTACTATGGCCTCTGCCTGTGAAAGAGTATTAGTTGGTTGCTTTCAGGGAGTTGTGAGCCTTCCCATGAAATTTCTTCCTCATGTCAAGGTTGTTCGATTCAAGGAATACAACACTTCCAGGTGGTAGGAATTAGGACAATCTTTTCAACGGGCTATCATGAGCTCGATTTCGAGTCAGTATGACCCCATACGAGGCACGCAAAGTCAACGCCACCTGAACAACCAAAACCAATAGCTGTGACTTCTTGGTCTGATTCTGTTTAGATTATGATATCAAAATGAAAATAAAACCTAGACATGGTGTAGGGCAGTGTGATACCTTTCCAACAGTATATATTGTGCTTGGTTTTGACCCCCGGTTGGTAAGAACGAGCTTTCGCAAGTTCATGACCACTTCTGGACACCAAATTGGTTGCAGTGCTTCATGATTTAAAATTGGTATGTAAAGAGTTATAAATCATATATTAAGTGATGCAACGTGGTATTAGACTCAGACACCTTTCCAACGACGTCTCGTTTGCTTCATTCTGACCTCGGATAGCCCGGTTAGAGCTGTCATAATTGGTCAACGATTTTAGGCAAAAGGGGGTCTACCAGCTCGTATGGCAAGGTTTTCTAATAGTTAATACAATCATCAATGACCCAAAAACAAAAATATATTATCATCACGCAAAATTAATCGTCGATACCTTTCCGACGGTACCTCATTTTTCTGTATTGGATATCGTATGGAGATTTGGCACCTTTCGCAAGATTGGGTGTCATGTGGGCCCACCAGCAAGTCAGGGGTTTTAAGTGGCCACTGTTCCGGGCCGAATTTGAGGAATGAGGTGGAATTATCTCAAGTTGGTGATGAAATATTACTGATGGACTCGTCGATACCTTTCCAACGATATGACTTTCTTCCGATTCTGACTCCATCTCACCAGACAACATTTTTGGGCTAAGTCAGCTGTAGCAGGGTCAAAGTCAAACTTTGACTCTCACTTTTTCCCAAAAATATTAAAAAATTAATTAAATATTTTTTTAAAATATATTCAGAAAATTGGAAAGTGTGGGAGGGGGCATGTAGCCTCAAGCAAATTTTGGGGAAATTGTTTTTTTTTTTTTTAAATTAAAAAAAATCAAAACCCACCGTTCTCCCCTCTCCCAAGCCATTTTGATAGTTTGGCCAAAGGGGGAGAGCTCTGCAACAAAAATTCATGGCAACAGAGAGGGGTTTTTTGATAGCAGCTACAACTTAGCAGTGGGCAGCTAGCTTCCATGCTGCAATCTCCAAACAATTAGCCAGGTAACTCATTAATCTCATTTCCAAAAAGAACTAGGGAAAATTTTGCTAGTTGTGTTGAGATCCTGTATGGAGAAATTGCATTCTTTTTTCCTCCTCAAATTGGTGTTTATTTGCCTATTTCAATTGTGGTATTGGATGTGGGTTCAGAGTTTCTTGTTGGTTTCTAAGTTCAGGTTTATGTGTGTGATAAAAGATGCAAAGGAGAGGGGATTCGAACCCCTCTTGGGCACCAGGCCCAAGCCTCCATGGCTCCTTTAGATTTTTTAATTATGAAGTCATTTGTTGAAAATTGCAGGCCTGGGCATGTCACTGGGAAGCCCTGTGCTTTGAACCCCAACCCTCCCCCTTCTCCTTTGCCCAGAAATCCAAATGGAAAGCAGGGGGTTTGAACCCAAAACCTCAGGTCCAATTTGTTGGCAAATAACCCACTTTGCCCAAAGTTTTAAAAATTTTAATATTTGGGAGTGGCTGGCCACCCATCCACCACCACCTCCTCTGCTCCCTCCACCTCTTCGCATGCTCCTCCTCCATTGTTTCACCTCTCGGCCCTCTCTTTCCCACCTCACTCTCGGCCCTGCCTCCACAGCCTGAGTTTCTCCTCCTCCCAGCCATCAACCACCTCTCCTCCCTTCCCCCCGCGCGACTTCCTCCTCCATCATCCCTCCCTTCCACCTCTGCGCACGGCCCTTCCCTTTCTTCCCCAAACCCCCACACAACCACCTCCTCCTTCTCTTCCTCCTAGCCACCAACCACCTCCCCTCTCGAACTCCATCTCCTCTTCCCTGTCCCTCACTTCCCCTACCCCCTGCTCTCTCCTCACTCTGCGCGTGCGCAAAACCTTTCTGCCCAGCCACCAACCACCTCCTCCATGCGCATGGGCTCCTTTGGCTCTTGGATTGGTCATATGGGCGACTAGGGGCAGATGGGTGGGGTGGTTTCATATTAATTTTAAATTTGAATTTTGATTATAGTTTAAAATCGTGTTTATTTTAATTTAAGTTTAATTTTATTGTTGTTTTAATTTTATATTATATTAAATTTTGAATTTTAATTTAGTTATAAATATATTTTTATATTTGTAATTAATTTTTTTTTTTTTAAGATTTTATAATATTTGATTAAAATATAAATAAAGTTTTAAATAAAATTAAAATGGGTTTTGGACTATATGTTTAAAATTTAAATCCCCCCCCCCCTAAGGGTCATTGGCCTTTTTCTAAGTCTATAACTTCGCCATACAGAGGCATATTTTCGCCCGTAACTAGTCAAAACGCCCAGGGCAGAGTCTAGAATGCATCCATGACATTCTCCTTAGAAAATTCAGCCCAGATTTTCAGTGGCATGTCCCGGAGCGACAGGGACTCAATTTTGGCCCTACAAGCAGACACCGGAAAGAGGCCTAATTGGGGGCCTCCGATGTCAAATTAGGCCTGGTGAGGAAAACCCATTTCAGCTACAGGTATACAGGACTGTAGCCACCTATGAATTCTAATGTCCAACCCAGAATTTTACCTCAACTTCAAAATTTTCCCTAATCAGTCTCCTGGTCAGCTCCTTCTGCATACCTTCCCGGGGCCATATCTCACTCATCCAGAGTCATATTTGCGCCAAATGAAAGGCAGTGGAAAGGTAGCGGACATAGATACAACATGAGAATAGTAAATAAGATATTTTTGGTTGTTTAGTATATAGGAAGAGACTCTCAAAGTTCAGGTCCAAGGGGTCCTCTTATCGAAACAAGCCCAAATCGAAGCCATGTTTTAGCTAGCTCACAGGGAAACTTATAGGAAGCAAACGGGGGGACTAATCAGGTCTGAAAAGTGTCTGAATAGTAGGAATTTCCTTACTTACAATGACCAAAGCCCAAAGTCCCCTTGCCCTCCAAATCCACTCAGCAATTCCCCACACCTTGGTGCTTCATTCCGGTGAATCCGACAGCCATGGATGGTCGGGTATTGTCCTAAAACGACTCACCTATAGTTGCAAAACATGACAACAGTCAAAGAGACTTTAGGATGGCACAAATCCCAAGGCAAATGGTGATGTGGCATATCAAGCTTTGTCATTTTATGAAAAATGACTTTTTGTAATATGAACTCTCACATGATTTACTTTTGGCATGTATTACTATGTAATTGAAGGGTCAAGTCAAATCTGATTTGATCCCCTTTTTGGATAAGGTTCCCTTTTTGGATAAGGTTACTTTTTGTAAAAAGACAAAATTACTTTAGGGTTGGTCCACTTGTCACTTTTCCAAAAGTGGCAAGTGTCTTGTGACCTAACCCTAAGCCTTCACCTCTCCTTTATAAATAAGAGGGTTGGCATTGTAAAAAAAGGAGGATGAATATAGTAACAAAGCTCTGCTGAAATTTATAAGACTCTTTGTGTGTGTGATACTTGTTGAATTTAGTTGTTGGATGTGTCACTTGTTGGTTAAGGGTTGAGGGGTAGGGGTAAATGTTTGTTATGTTAGCTATCTCCAAGAGGGATTGGTTAGCTAGGCGTTTGTTGTTGCTTCCTTGGGTTTAACTTGCTTACTTTCATCTTCTAACAACTTGGTTTAATTTGTTTAATGTGTTTTAGTGTAGATTTTCTGAAGTATTCAATTGTTTTCAGCCTTAGCTAGTGGCTGGGAGTCCTAGGGCCCCTTAGGAGAACCCTTAAATAGACCTCTTAGCTGGTTGTCCATACTTGTTTGCTTTATCTTTTCATTCATGTATATTTCTGTTATGTTTTATTACCATTAACCTTGCTGTCCCAAATAGGAAAATCGATCATTTTGGTCAATTTCCCTCCACGAGACAACCATCTTAGTTGGTTGTTATATACTTCTTATGTGTAAATTTATGTTATGTTTATTTTAGTTTTTCCATGCATAAATACTAAAATTTTGTTGTTTTCCTGCAAGGATACAACGGGTCACCCACTCTGCTTCTCTTAAGCGGTTGTGGACCACCTAGAGACCTGTTTGAGGCAAAGGGGCCAGCAGGTCAGCGAAGAAAAACACACATTTCGATCGGTAAATCCTACCCAATCACTCTCATATACACTTTAATTATCACTTGCACTCACTCCAAAAATTTCTAATACACATACCAATGTTTATATGTTTGATTTGTGTAGGTAGTTTGAATGGTTCACTTGTGAACTCATGTTAAAAAATCTGGTTAATACTTGTGTAGATAACCATCACACCTTTTATATTTCAAAAACTAAATTTCCAATGACCATACAAGGAGTTAGTTAGGGCTTTCATGCATATGGCAGCTTTGTCGTTCGTAAAGAGCCTCAACCCATTCCTTTGGGTTGAATGGTGTAACTGTCATGTTGTAATTATCTAATCTGGTATATTTTCATTGTATCACTTTTTGCTCACTAATCTACAGGTGGCTGCCCCTAAAATGGGCCATGCAATATCAGAAAGCTAAATACATGCAAAACGCCGCACAAAAAACTTGAAAACAATTCAGGGGCCCGCCCCATACACAGAAAACAAAAAACTTATATTATTTAGATATTTACATATACATATTATCTAGCCGTGACATATATGTCACCTATCTATTTACTTGTTTTATGTATATAGTTTTAAATAGATTTCAAATTCAGTAACCGGGAGACACACTTGTGAAAGAAAGACGTGACCTCGCCACGTGGATGCCCTGGTATTTGATTTTATGCAATTTCAATTTCGTAGGATATTAAGAGTCAAAGCCAAGGAGTCTTCATCAGAAGCCCCTAAGAATTTGTCTAGTTAGTACAAGTCGAGTGGTCTTTCCTTAGTACCACACGGTCAAGGAGTTGATTAGCTTAGCTCGGTTGGAATACTACTCTGCTTGGGTAAGATTAGAAAAAACCCTCTTTAGGGGGAACCTGAGCCTCTTCCTTTTCGTAGGGATCCTTCTTCCATCCAAGTGGCTTTAAGAGCCCAAAAGCGCTAGTGATGAGAAGTGGCTAATCCTTGCTTCTCTGAATTGCATGGGGCACTCTTCAACCTAACCACTGTGGTCTGCTAGGACTACTCTTATTATACTAGTTAGCACAGTTTCAATATGTGTTTTCCTGATCATGATAACCTTAAAAACAGTGTGGTGGCCAAGGCATGTGTTAAAAACAAAAATTGACCAATAAAATACTTTTAAAGTCAACCTTTCGTCAGTCCACCTTTTCACTCGCGAACCAAAATTGAAGTTGTGAATACTTTCCCTTATATCATAGCTGTAACAACTTGTTACAAGGCTATTCATCCACTTTTACAGCCCACTTTTGATTTAACAAACTTCCTAGATCACTTCTCGAGTCACCCTGGGGGGTATCAAGCCATTCTGGGCTTGTTTCCCTGCCTTGAAAGCTTCGAACAACTTGCTGTTCGCAATTTATAACCATTTAAAAGTAATTGGATGTAGATTTTAAGCCCCCTTTTCACCCTTGTTTCACACCCTTTTACTCAAGGCTTTCATTGGTTAATTACCCAGGATACCAGTTTGCCGCGGTGACCCATTCTAGGATAGTTTCCAACGCTTCAAGGAAGCAAACAACTCGCTGTCCACTTTATTTAGTTCTCTGTCCTAAAAATAAGCGAGCTCATTTTCATCCCATTGTCCATAATTTTCATACTCAGGCCATTTTGGCCATCCAAGAAGCTAAGGAAGGATAACACCCAGGGTGGGTGGTCTTAAGAATGACTTCTTGCAAGTCTTTCACCTTTCTTTTCCCGCTTCTTTACCGCCTCAGGCGAAGGACCACCTGAGGTGCGGGTAGTCTTTGCCTCGTGCCAAGCTATCAAAGAGGCTGTAACCGGCCTCACAACTGGATAGGTCGGATCTGTCCCTACGGACAACTTTTGCTTATAACACCTGCCTTTTTCTGGCGACTCCACTGGTGAAAACTTTGAAAATCTCTTTAAATTTTCTTGTATCCCAAGCTTGTACTAAACATTGGACCCAAATTATTTGTGGTCCTTTTCCTACTTGTTGACATAATTCTGGCAAGATCTTTCAGTGACCCTTTGGAATTTTCTTTGGTGCTCGTTATAGTTTAGTTCCCTTGCAATTTCCACTGCACCTGGGAGTTATAAATACCATCAAGTTTTCCTTTCCTTTTACCTTTTTGGTCTTCGATTTCACTTGTTCAAACTCACGTCAGAAGTTATAATTCTGTCATACCTTACCTTCCACTTCAAGAAGAACAAAAAAACAAAGCTTCATTTTTAGTCGGGTTGTGTTACATTGTTTTAGAAAGAGTAGGATTGTTGTTGATACATCCCTTGTACTCAAAGTACTTACTTGGCCCCTTGCAAGCTGGCAGGGCAGAAGTATCCTAAGACTAGGGAATCAGTGTCCCTCAGGGTTACAAGAAGTCAAAGTTCGTGAAAGAAAACTAGTAGTGAGACACATACACCTGGGAAACTAGGGAAACTTGTTACCTCGGCAATGCAAACTGAGTCACCCTCTTCCTCTTCTCCTATTCAAAGCCCCTTACTAAATCAAACTTTAGTTAATGCAACAACAATTACTAATCCTTAGGTTGTTTCTCCCATCGTTTCAACAACTGTTGTTGTTCACACCGTAGTTGTCCCGATGGAAATGCCATGGAAACCCAAGACTCCTTTGAGGTTGGCCAGACCTCTTCATGACATACTTGCGGATGCCCCAAATAGGATTCCCAAGTTTAGTGGCACTGTTACTTTGAGTGTTGAAGAACATATACAAAACTTCTATGATGCATTAGCGCTTATGGACATAAAAATTCTCGATGTCATCATTAGACTTTTTGTGAGAACCTTTGAGGGTGAAGCAGTGAGATGGTATCGCTTGCTTCCTAATGATAGTATCCCAGATTGGGACACTATGATCCAAGAATTCAAGAAACATTTCCAAGGGGTGGATGATGTGGCTTCCTTGCTCAGGGATTTCACAACCATCTCCATCCATGAGGGCGAGCAAATACATAATTTTAATCAACGCTTTACCTCGGCCTTGAATAGGATCCCAACTGCTTCCCAACCATCTGGGAACAATTTGTTCCATTATTACATGAACGCTATGAATCCGAATGTAAAATATATATTAGAAGATAAATCAACACAAACTTTAGATGTGGACAAGACTAGCGCCCTGGAAATTGAAAGAAACATGGAGGAATTCGGTATGATTCCCTCACCTTTAGTGTAGCCCCATTTTAACGGGAGACCTAGGAATGATGTACTTCAAAATGAGGGTCCTCGGCATGAACCTCCACCTACCCAAAATTCAAGGATTGAAGAAAGGGAAAGTTCAGAAACACTCAAGTTGTTAATGAACATGAACAACCAAATACTTTCTCTTAATCGAAAGGTGAATGACATGCAATTTTCTGTTGTTCGGAGGCCAAGACCTCCTTTCCCTCCTACTCCTCCTAGGCAACATGTTGCTGAAGTTGATTGGTGTCACTTTTGCCAAGACTTCCATGACCCTGAGTATTGTTACGCATATACATGTCATGTGGAATTGTCTAAAAATGGAAAAGCACCTCTACCTCTAGTAAAAAACAAACTTTCTTCCAGTTCCCAAAATGACCAAGTAAACATGGAAGACTCTATCCCTTGTGATGACGATCCTCTTTCTTTCTGAGGCTTTGTTGTAGAAACTAGGAGTCAGGCCCCAAAAACCACTCCGCAAGGGGTGGAAGAGGCCAATAGCGATCCCAAGGACAATGAAAAGGGAAAACTTCCCGCGAATGGTAGATTACCTTCCCCTATAAGGAACAGGGTTCCCTGGACCCCAAACAAGGTAAACCCTCCTAATAACCCACTGCCCTATTTCCTAACATTGATGCCTTACAATGTCGTTGAAGATCTAGCGAAGGTTCCTGCCCACATGACATTATTAGATGCTCTTAGGACACCCGCTCAGTTTGAAAACCTTTCACGTGTTCTACAAGAACCCCTTACTCCATGAACAGAACATAGACTTCCTCTTTCCAAAGAGTCCACTTCTAAACCTAGGGAAGCATATCATGTTATTGATTTAGACCCAGGCATTCCTACTTTCTATATCTTAGTTTCGATTCTTGATTTTGTGCTCCATAATTGTTTCACTGACAGAGGAGCGAGGTACAATGTCATGCCTCTGCGAGTCATGAGAAGACTGGGTCTTGAATGCACAGGCCCATGTAAAGACCTGTTAGCTTTGGATTCTAGGACTGTAGAAACCATCGGTTACATTAAAGACTTATCCATTGAATACGACCAAGCTCCAGAGGTGAGCATGCTCATAAATGTGATCATACCAGATATACCTGAAGCATATGGCATGCTTTTAGGGAGGGAGTTGTCCACCAAAGTAAAAAAGGATTGTTACTTCATGGAGGGGACCCACTTCACCTTTCCTCATAAGGGTGTTGAAGTAGTCATTAGGAGGGAACCAAAGTACCGAGAGCAGGTTGTACCTGCTTCCTATAATAAGAAACATGTGTCTTTTCAAGATACAAGTATGGGTACATATACTGTGTTATCTGAGGAATATGTACATGTCCCTCCTTCTGAGTTGGAATAAATGGTGTGGAGTATGGATTTTGATGGTGCTAAATACAAGAATGGATCTGGGGCTGGGGTCCTTTTGTGTGATTCCAAGGGAAACACGATCCCTTTCTCTTTTTGGTAAGAATTCCCTAACACTAATAATATGGCTGAATATGAATCCTTAGTTAAAGGCCTCAAAAAGGCCTTAGGCTTAGGAATACACCATTTATTGGTGAGTGGGGATTCTGAATTGGTTGTGAATCAAGTTAGAGGTAAATATGAAGTTCACAACCCATGCCTCAAACAATACCACCGAAGGGCTAAGGAACTTATTGAGAAGTTCTTATCTTTCAACATTCAAGCTGTGCCTAGGACCGCAAACCACATAGCTGATACTTTGGCCTTGGCTAGTTCTTGTTTCACCTTGGATTTCATAAGATATATTGAAGATATACAAGTCCAAATTTTACATAGACCTGTGTTACCTGATAATTTCGATTCTTGGCAAGTTTTTGATACTGATGAACAAATCTGTAGATTCCTTCAAAACAAGGAGGAGTTCGGAGATTTACATATCAACCATGAGTTGGAAGAGGAAACGGGGAACATAATCCAATTAAAGACAAATAAGACCCCCCTTGGTTTGTCAGCATTGGAATCCATGTTTGATTCCAATGATGCCACTACTTCTGTGCCTAGTGTTGGTAGAGAATTTGTTAGGAAGGTGCGAGAAGCTATACCTATTAACCTGGGAACTGAGAAAGATCCAAAACTAGTCTATATAGGTGCACAATGTTCCCCTTCTAAGGTCGCTCAATTCACAGAACTCTTGACAGAGTTCAAGGATGTTTTCGCTTGGTCCTATCAAGACCTCAAGGTTTTGGATATGCAGGAGATAGTCCATGCCATACCCATAATCCTTGATTCAAAACCTTATAGACAGAGACAGAGAAAAAACAAACCTGCTTTGGAACAAAAAATTAAAGCTGAATTAGACAAGATGGAAACATCTTTGGTCATTTACCATGTCCATTACTCACAATGGGTATCTAATTTGGTTCCCGTTAGGAATAAAACTGGCGATATTCGTTTGTGTGTCGACTTTCAACATTTGAATAGAGTGTCCCTAAAATACAACTACCCCGTCCCACCTATGAAAGACATTCGCTTCAAATGGGACCCCCCTACCCATCAGGATTTTGAATCCATTAAGCAAGCCATTGCTTTTTCCCCTCTGTTAGTCAGTCCTGATCCCTCTAAAGACTTTGTCGTGTACACTAATTCGTTAGAGGAGACAATTTCTACAATCTTGTTGCAAAAGGATCATGAGGAAAATCTTAGGCCAATCACCTTCGTGAGCCAAAATTTGAAACCCCACCAACTGAATTATTCTCCACTAGAGAAACATGGTTATTCCTTGTATTAAGCATTTGAACAAGTTCTACATTACATCCAAGGCCATAAAGTTTAGGTTTTTGTGCCTACCTCTCTCTTAGTCACTGCTTTGAATCAAACCGAATTGCATAGTAAGTGGTCCAAATGGATCATGCGCATGCAATAGTATGAATTGGAAATTAAGCCGACGAAAACCATTAGGGGGACAGTGCTGGATGGATTGCTAACCCATTCCCATCCCTCGGTCATAGTTGAACCACCTCAAATAGATGACTTGAATGCTTTCGAAGAACTGGTTAACGAAATTGAGTTAGCCTCACAACCATGGTACAAACCTATCATATATTTCCTGATCAATGGTGTGTGCCCACTGGATATGGATACTAAAGCCAAACAAACACTTCATTTGAAAATTGTCCGATATGTTTTACAAGGCCAAATCCTTTACAGAAGAAACCTTGATGGGATTTTGTCACGATGCTTGAATCCTAATCAAGCCCAAGTGGCACTTGAACAATGCCATTCCAGGGTTTGTGGAGGTCACTTTTCAGCCAAAACCACTGTAGCAAAAGTTCTACATGTAGGTTACTTTTGGCCTTCACTCCACAAAGATGTCCATTTACTTGTTTGGAAATGCGAAGCTTGCCAACACTTCACTAGGAAGCAAAAGTTGGCTGCCTTACCTCTTAGACCTATTGAAGTCCAAGTCCCTTTCGCAAGATGGGGCATGGACTTTATTGGACCGATTTCACCTCCGTCTAGCACTGGTCATGTATTCATCTTAACAGCCACATACTAATTTACAAAGTGGACTGAAGCAATCACTCTTAGGAATGATACAAGTCAAAAGGTGGTAGAATTCGTTGAACGTAACATTTTATCCCATTTTGGGAACCTTGCCGAGATATTAATTGATAATGGATCAACTTTCATGTCTGATGTCATGTTACACCTTGGTGTTACATACAGAATCCAACTTTTTCGATCTTCCACCTATTACCCCCAAGGTAATGGTTTGGCCGAATCAATGAATACAAATCTGATTCGGATCCTTAAGAGGACAATCAAGGATAAAAAGCGTGATTGGCACACAAAGTTAAAATTTTCTTTATGGGCTAATCATATAACTCCAAAGACAGCAACGGGTCAAAGTCCTTACACTCTGGTGTATGGCGCTCCTGTTGTCCTGCCTGTTCACTTACAAATTCCAGCCTTGAGGTTGGCTATTGCTAAGGCATAAGATGATTTCCAACCCTTACAACATCGTTTAGACACACTCCTTGAATTACAAGAGGTAAGAAGCGACGCATTCCAACACCTCCAAAAGAAGCAAGACATTGTTAAATGTTCCTTCGATAAAAGAGCCAGAATGGTAAATTACAAAGTAGGAGATGATATTTTATTATGGGACAAAGCACATGAGCCCCATCCAAACATCACAAGTTTGATTCATTATGGTTGGGTCCTTACACAATCTACGAGGTCTTAGGGACAAATGATTTCAAATTAAAATCCTTGGATGGCGAACCACTTCAATTTCTATTGAATGGTCGTCACCTAAATTTCTTTTACTCCTGAGAGGCCTCGTCATCTTGTACATAAGTCACCATTCGTTCTTTTCTTGTTTGTATCTATTCAATGTTATTAATTCTCTTTCTTGTATGTATTTGTTGTTACCTTGTCATGCTTGTATATTTCCCCATGGTTTCAGTCTTGAGCCCTTTTTCCTTGGTTTCAACTATTGAGTCTTTGTTGGTTTGGTTCCCATTTTGGAGTATAATCCCTTCTTTGATTATTCCATCGGTTGGTATTTTTCATTTTGACGTTGTAGGTTGCCTTCTTTTGGGTTTTTCTAGTGTTCAATACGAAGGATATTGTCCTTATTATTGGGTGGTTGCGTGAAAATACTAGATTCCTAGAATCCCTTTTATCATACTTAACATTTTGGGAAACTTTGTCTTAAAGTCATCTTAAATGGGAGTAAATCTGGTTGTTATTTCATCAAATTCAGCAGGGAAAGTCTAAGGAGGTAGCATATCATTCTCTGGTGAAGCTAAAAACCATGATGGCATGATGGCTTACAAAGCTATGTGATTGCAAGTGCACTTTACCTGACCACTTACAATCTGATTTCTCTAAGCAATGGTCATTTTCCTACAAAGTTCCATCACCTATGAGAACTTGAGATTTCAGCATCTATTGCCACAGGTTTTTTATATTTCTTTATTCCCCTGTTTGACTGGTTTGCTTGTTAGTTTTCCTCCGGTGGGTCGCTGATTTAAAAAATTCCCGTTTTCTTGTTTGTGTGTCGAGAATTGAAGGTATGCATGAGACTTTGTGTTGGACCAAGGTTCACCTTAAGTCTCGATTCTCACAGTTAAGCCATAATCCAGGTGAGGGACCCATGTCACTTGGGCCACATTTCTCAACAAAACCCGGGTCATTATTCCCATTCTTCTATCTTATGTGAATATCAATATAAATTCTGTTGTATATATTTACTGCACCACTTTCATTCTTCGGTTATCCCTAATGTGAAAAATGGTCGTTATACTACAGTTGAATTCCCCCATCATCCACATCGATCACTTTGAAAGTATGAATTTCCACCGAGTATTCCCGCCTGTCACACCGATGATCCCATTGTTAGACATGATTTGGAAAGCATTTCCCCTCCGACACCAAGAATGTTGACCCAAAAATATTCTTTGGGCTCAACATGGTGTTTTACACAATGACTTCTCCATAAATGCCCCTTGGTGCTATGGTTCTAGTCAAAGACAGCGGCAGGGGTCATAGTTACTATAGCCTCTGTCCTTGAAAGAGTATCAGTTGGTTGCCTTCAGGGAGTTGTGAGCCTTCCCATGACATTTCTTCCTCATGTCAAGGCTATTCAATTCAGGGAATACAACACTTCCAGGTGGTAGGAATCAGGACAAGCTTTTCAATGGGCTATCATGAGCTTGATTCCGAGTCAGTATGACCCCATACGAGGCATACAAAGTCAACGTCACCCAAACAGACAAAACCAATAGTTGTGACTTCCTAGTATGATTCTATTTAGATTATGGTATCAAAAGGAGAATCAAACCTAGACATGGTGTAGGGAAGTGTGAGAGATTTCCAATGGTATATCCCGTGCTTGGTTTCGACCACCGGTTGGTAAGAACGAGCTTTTGCAAGTTCATGACCACTTCTGGACACCAAATTGGTTACAGTGCTTCATGATTTAAAATTGGTGGGTAAAGCGTTATAAATCAGATATTCAAAAATGCCACGTGGTAATATACTCAGAAACCTTTCCAATGACATCTCATTTGCCTCATTCTAATCTCGGATGGCCTGGTTAGAGCTGTCACAAGTTGGTTAATGAGTTTAGGAAAAAGGTGGTCCACCAACTCGTATGGCAGGGTTTCATAATAGTTAATACAGTCATCAATGACCCCAACACAAAAATACATTATTATCATGCTGAAGTACTCATCGATACCTTTTCGACGGTACCTCATTTTCCTCTATTGGATATCGTATGGCGACTTGGCACCTTTCGCAAGATTGGGTGTCATGTGGGCCCACCAACAAGTCAGGGGTTTTAAGTGGCCATTGTTCCGGGCCGAATTTGAGGACTGAGGTGGAATTATCTCAAGTTGGTGATGGACATGTTGAGACCTTTCCAATGATATGACTTTCTTTCGATTCCGACTCCGTCTCACCAGGCAACATTTTTGGGCTAAGTCAGCTGTAGCAGGGTTAAAGTCAAAGTCAAACTTTGACTTGCACTTTTTCCAAAAAATATTAAAAAATTAATTAAATATTTTTTTAAAATATATTCAGAAAATTGGAAAATGTGGGAGGGGGCATGTAGCCTCATGCAAATTTTGGGGAATTTTTTTTTTTTTTTTTAAATTAAAAAAAATCAAATCCCACCCTTCTGCCCTCTCTCAAGCCATTTTGACAGTTTGGCCAAAGGGGGAGAGCTTTGCAACAACAATTCATGGTAGCAGAGGGGGGTTTTTTGACAACAGCTACAACTCAGCAGTGGGCAGCTAGCTTCCATGCTACAATCTCCAAATAATTAGCCAGGTAACACATTAACCTCATTTCCAAAAAGAACTAGGGAAAATTTTGCTAGTTGTGTTGAGATCCTACATGGAGAAATTGCATTCTTTTTTTCCTCCTCTAATTGGTGTTTATTTACTTGTTTCAATTGTGGTATTAGCTGCTGGTTCAGAGTTTCTTGTTGGTTGCTAAGTTCAGGTTTATGCTTGTGCTAAAAGATGCAAAGTAGAGGGGATTCGAACCCCTCTTGGGCACTAGGCCCAAGCCTTCACGACTCCTTTAGATTTTTTAATTATGAAGTCATTTGCTGAAAATTGCAAGCCTGGGCATGTCACTGGGAAGCCTTGGGCTTTGAACCCCAGTCCTCCCCCTTCTCCTTTGCCCAAAAAACTCAATAATTTCCTAGAAATCCAAATGGAAGGCAGGGGGTTTGAACCCAAAAACTCCCGTCCAGTTTGTTGGCAAAAATCCCACTTTGCCCAAAGTTTAAAAAATTTTAATATTTGGGAGTGGCTGGCCACTTGTCCACCACCTGGGTGCCAGCACCACCACCTCTTCTCCCTCCACCTATTCGCATGCTCCTCCTCCATTTTTGCACCTCTCGGCCCTCTCTTTCCCACCTCCCTCTCGGCCTTGCCTCCACAACCCAAGTTTCTCCTCCTCCCAGCCACCAACCACCTCTCCTCCCTTCCTCCCCTGGGACTTCCTCCTCCATCATCTCTCCCTTCCTCCTATGCACGCGACCCTTCCCTTTCTTCCAAAAACCCCCACACAGCCACCTCCTCCTTCTCCTCCTCCCAGCCACCAACCACCTCCCCTCTCGACCTCGATCTCCTCTTCCCCGTCCCTCACTTCCCCTACCCCCTACTCTCTCCTCCCTCTGCATGCGTGAAAAACCTTTCTGCCCAGCCACCAACCACCTCCTCCATGCCCGTGAGATCCTTTGGCTCTTGGCTTGGTCATATGGGCGACCAGGGGCAGACGGGTGGGGGGTTTTCATATTAATTTTAAATTTGAATTTTGATTATAGTTTAAAATCATGTTTATTTTAATTTAAGTTTAATTTGATTGTTGTTTTAATTTTATATTATATTAAATTTTGAATTTTAATTTAGTTATAAATATATTTTTATATTTGCAATTAATTTTTTTTTTTTAAGATTTTATAATATTTGATTAAAATATAAATAAAGTTTTAAATAAAATTAAAATGTGTCTTGGACTATATGTTTAAAATTTAAATCCCCCCCCTAAGGGTCATTGGCCTTTTTTTAAATTCTATAACTTCGCCATACGGAGGTGTATTTTTGCCCGTAAATAGTCAAAATGACTGGGGCAGAGTCTAGAATGCATCCATGACATTATCCTCAAAAAATTCAGCCCATATTTTCATTGGCATGTCCCAGAGCGACAAGGACTCAATTCTGGCCCTACAAGCATTCACCAGAAAGAGGCCTAATTGGGGGCCTCCGATGTCAAATTAGGCCTGGTGAGGAAAACCCATTTCAGCTATAGGTATACAGGCCTCTAGAAGCCTGTCAATTCTGGTGTCTAGCCCAGAATTTTACCCCAACTTCAAAATTTTCCCTGATTAGTCTCATGATCGGCTCCTTCTGCGTACCTTCCCGAGGCCATATCTCACTCATCCGGAGTCGGATTTCCGCCAAACGAAAGGCATAGGAAAGGCAATGAACAGAGCTATAGCATGAGCATAGTAAATAACATCTTTGTGGCTATTTTTTATAGAGGAATAGACTCTCAAAGTCCAGGTCCAAGGGGTCCTCTTATCAGAACAAGCCCAAATCGAAGCCATGTTTTAGCCAACTCACAGGGAAACTTATAGGCAGCAAATGGGGGGCACAATTAGGTCTGAAAAGTGTCTGAAAAACGGGAAATTACTTACTTACAATGACCAAAGACCAAAGGCCCCTTTCCCTCCAAAGCCACTCAACAATTCCCGACACCTTGGTGCTTCATTCCGGTGAATCCGACAGCCATGGATGGCCGGGTATTGTCCTAAAACACCTCACCTACAACTGCAAAATATGACAGCATTCAAAGTGCCTTTGGGATGGCACAAATCCCAAGGCAAATAGTGATGTGGAATATCAAGCTTTGTCATTTTATGAAAAAATACTTTTTGTAATATGAACTCTCGCATGATTTACTTTTGGCATGTATTACTATGTAATTGAAGGGTCAAGTCAAATCTGATTTGATCCCCTTTTTAGATAAGGTTCCCTTTTTGGATAAGGTTACTTTTTGTAAAAAGATAAATGTACTTTAGGGTTGTTCCACTTGTCACTTTTCCAAAAGTGGCAAGTGTCTTGTGACCTAACCCTAAGCCTTCACCTCTCCTTTATAAATAAGAGGGTTGGCATTGTAAAAGAAGGAGGATGAATATAGTAACAAAGCTCTGTTGAAATTTATAAGACTGTGTGTGTGATACTTGTTGAATTTTAGTTGTTGGATGTGTCACTTGTTGGTTAAGAGTTGAGGGGTAGGGGTAAATGCTTAATATGTTAGCTATCTCTGGGAGGGATTGGTTAGCTAGATGTTTGTTGTTGCTTCCTTGGGTTTAAATTGCTTACTTTCATCTTCTAACAACTTGGTTTAATTTGTTTAATGTGTTTTAGTGAAGGTTTTATGAAGTATTCAATTATTTTTAGCCTTAGCTAGTGGCTAGGAGTCCTAGGGCCCCTTAGGAGAACCGTTAAATAGACCTCTTAGCTGGCTGTCCATACTTGTTTTCTTTATCTTTTCATTCATGTATATTTCTGTTATGTTTTCTTACCATTAAACTTGCTGTCCCAAATAGGAAAATCGATCATTTTGGTCAATTTCCCTCCTCGGGACAACCATCTTAGTTGGCTGTTATATACTTCTTATGTGTAAATTTTTGTTATGTTTATTTCAGTTTTTCCATGCATAAATACTAAAATTTCGTTGTTTTCCTGCAAGGATACAACTGTTCACCCACTCTGCTTCTCTTAAGCGGTTGGGGACCACCTAGAGACCTGTTTGAGGGAAAGGGGCCAGCAGGGCAGTGAAGAAAAACACACATTTCGATCGGTAAATCCTACCCATTCACTCTCATATACACTTTAATTATCACTTGCACTCACTCCAAAAAATTTTGATACACATACCAATGTTTATATGTTTGATTTATGTAGGTATTTTGAATGGTTCACTTGTGAATTCATGTTAAAAATATGGTTAATACTCGTGTTGATAACCATCACACCTTTTATATTTCAAACACTAAATTTCCAATCCCCATACAAGGATTTAGTTGGGGCTTTCATGCATATGGCCGCTTTGCCGTTCGCAAAGAGCCTCAACCCATTCCTTTGGGTTGAATGGTGTAATTCTCATGTTGTAATTATCTAATCTTGCTATATTTTCATTGTATCACTTTTCTCTCACTAATCTATAGGTGGTTGCCCCTAAAAGGGGCCATGCAAAATCAATAAGCTAAATACATGCAAAACGCCGCACAAAAAACTTGAAAACAATTCAGGGGTCCGCCCCATACACAGAAAACAAAAAACTTATATTATTTAGATATTTACATATACATATTATCTAGATGTTACATATATGTCACCTATCTATTTACTTGTTTTATGTATATAGTTTTAAATAGATTTCAAATTCAGTGACCAGGAGACACACTTGTGAAAGAAAGATGTGACCTCACCACGTGGATGGCTTGATATTTCATTTTATGCAATTTCAATTTTGTAGGATATTAAGAGTCAAAGTCAAATAGTCTTCATTAGGAGCCCCTCGGAAGTTGTCTAGTTAGTACAAGTCGAGTGGTCTTTCATTAGTACCACATGGTCAAGGAGTTGATTAGCTTAGCATGGTTGGGATACTACTCTGCTTTGGTAAGCTCAACCAAAACCCTCTTTAGGGGGTTACTGAGCCTCTTCCTTTTCACAGGTATCCTTCTTCCATCCAAGTGGCTTTAAGAGCCCGAAAGTGCTAGTGACAAGAAGTGGCTAATCCCTGATTCTCTGAATTGCATGGGGCACTCTTCAACCTAACCACTGTGGTCTTCTAGGACTAATCTTCTTATACTGGTTGGCACAGTTTCAAGATGTGTTTTCCTGATTAGGATAACTTTAAAAGCAGTGTGGTGGCCAAGGCATGTGTTAAAAACAAAAATTGACCAATAAAATACTTTTAAGGTCAATCTTTCATCAGTCCACCTTTTCACTCACGAACCAAAATTGAAGTTGTGAATACTTTCCCTTATATCATAGCTATAACATCTTGTTACAAGGCTGTTCATCCACTTTTACAACCTGCTTTTGATTTAACAACCTTCCGGGATCAGTTCCCGGGTCACTCTGTGGGGTATCAAGCCATTCTGGGCTTGTTTCCCTACCTTGAAAGCTTCGAACAACTTGTTGTTCATAATTTACAACCATGTAAAAGTACTTGGCTGTATATTTTAAGCCCCATTTTCACCCTTGTTTCACACCCTTTTACTCAAGGCATTCATTGGTTAATTACCGAGGATACCACTTTGTCCTGGTGACCCATTCGGGGATAGTTTCCAACACTTTAAGGAAGAGAACAACTCACTGTCCACTTTATTTAGTTCACTGTCCTAAAAATCATCGAGCTCATTTTCATCCCATTGTCCATAATTTTCATCCCCAGGCCATTTTGGCCATCCAGGAAGCTAAGGAAGGATAACACCCAGGGTGGGTGGTCCTGAGAACGACTTCTTGCAAGTCTTTCACCTTTCTTTTTCCGCTTCTTTACCACCTCAGGTGAAGGACCACCTAAGGTGCGGGTAGTCTCTGCCTCATGCCGAGCTATCAAAGAAGCTGTAACCGACTTCACAGCCCGATAGGTCGGATCTGTCCCTACAGACAGATTTTTCTTATAACAACAGGTCGCGTACCTATTGAAAGATTGGTATTTGTTGAGGATTAAATCCTCTTCTCAGTTGGTGATGAGTTGTGTAAGATAAGTCTTGTATGGCAGAGCTGGTGCTGTTGTGGAGTTGTAACTCTATTAAGTTGTTGTTGATAACCCAAGGATTGTAGTCCGTAATAAAAAGAAAATTGTACATACATCTTGTGTTCTTTGTGTTCATTGTGATGATGGATTATTGATGATATATGTTGTTGGTATATGTTTCTGATATATGTTTACATACAACTGGTTATAAATTATAGTAATAAGTGATGAGTAAATGGTGATTTCTAACTAAGGAGTTTTTGTGAAAGGAAGTTGAAATAGAGCCCTACACTGATTCACCCCCCCTCTCAATGTGGTCGGTGTGTCCAACAATTGGTATCAGAGAAGGCCTTCACTATAAGCCTTAACAAGCTTGCATGAGATCCATGGACACATAGATGGATGATGATGTTCCAATCCTTGATGAGGAAAATTATTCTACATGGAGAATAGAAATGAAAGTTCATTTGAAGGAAATAGGAGCGGTTGTTTGGAAAGCAACTATTGGTGGATCAGTTCCTTTGAAGAACAAGTCAAAGTTTGCAGCTCAAAGGGAAGAAAAGAAGAATGATGCATTGGCTCTCAATACCATTCTTAGTGGAATCTCAAGTTCTATCAAAGAGAGCATGGGACAATGCACTTCTGCCAAGGATCTATGGATAAAGCTAGAGAAGACATACCAAAGCAAAAAGGAAGACCTTGAAGACAATTCCATCAAGATCAATGAAGGTAAAGAATCTCCAAAATACCCTGATTGCAATATTTCAAAAAGTGATGATGTTGAATATTTCTCTACAAGTGAAGAAGAAAATCTAGAAACAGTTTGTGTAGAGTTAGATGATAGTTATCCCATGGAAGAAGTAGAAGAAGAACTATTAGAGATTAAAAATAAAGTTGAATGGGGTCTATTTGAATACACCTATGACCATTGTTACATAGAATATAGCTATCTTTCTGAGAACACTAAAAAGTTTCTTAAAAAGAATCAAAGTCATATCTTGAAGTTAAAGGAAATGCTCAAAGAACAAGAAGAAAACGAAAAGACTCAATTAGAAGAAAAGGAAGAAGAGATCAAAAGACCAAAGAATGAAATAGAATAAAATAAGAAGGTATATGATTAGATTAGAAGAAGTCTTGAAGTTAATGTCCATCTCAAGATCCAAATTGAAGAAGCCAAAAGGATAGAGGAACTATTCAAGAATCAAGTAAATGACAAGGAAGAGTCATGTCATAAGTTGGAAGTTGAAGTTGTTGATCTTAGAAATAAAGTACAGAAGTCAAATAAATTCTTGAATAGATCAACAATCTTGAATGATATCTTGGATAGTCAAAGATCACCAAATGATAAATCAGGTCTTGGATACAACAAATAAGATACATATGTTGAAGCAAGCACCTCAAAGAAGCATGAGGTAAGTCCCTCATTCTCAAAAGATGGAAATAGTGCTACAAGTTAGCCATCTACACAAGGCAAGGAAACTTTCAAAATAACGAAGAAAAGAAGACATCAAGAAGCCATCTTTACACCTCAAAGAAGAGAAACACCTTCAAGATGGGCACCAAAGAAAAGGTATGAAAATGTTTTTTATGGTCACTATTACTCATGTAATGAATATGGTAACAAAGCTTTGGAATGTAGATATTATGCAAGGAAAGATAAAGAAAGATTTCATAACACCCTAAGGTGTTGGAGATGCAATCAAGTAGGACACATTGCTTCTCACTACCACATCATGAGATGCTACAACTGTAGTAGGTTTGGCCACAAATCCTAGAATTGCTGGAACACAAGAAGACAAACCATGATGAGGACTTCATATAGAATGACTAGAAGAAAGCATGAAGTTAGGAATGAAGACATTTTTGAAAACATGGAAGCTCAGAGCTCAAGTTTTGAGAAGCTGGGACACCTTCAGAAGTGGGTGAAGAAAATTGAACAGTCAGAATAGAATGGAAACCTTAAGGGAAGCTCAAGTTTGACATCTTAAAAAGCATACACGTGTTACATTGGTAACAGTCACCTACATATGCGAGTGAACCTATAAATAGGTCGCTTACATACACAAGCTGTCTGTATAGAAGGCCACATATCTGTGGTAAGAGCCTTAAAAAAAAGAAAAAAGGCTATGCATATGAGTTGCAGCATGGTATGATGACATAACTCTTTATTGCAGGGTCTGACATGGTTTGTTGCAGATTTCATGATTACATGTTGGCATACATAAGTGATTTATGTATAGTGGTGATATATGGTTGAGTTTTGAAAGACTATCTTGGATGCATGGTACTAACCCTAGAGTGTGGTTTGAGACATTTTTCTGTTGAGGAAAAATGCTAGTTGTGACAGTGAAGCTATGGCACTTTGGTTATGAGATATATCATGATGATATGATGATATTATTCTAGCTAGATATATCATTGGTATATTGAAGTAGAGATGCTATTGGATGCTTAGTATTTGCTGTAGTGAATGATGGTTGAGGCAGATCTGTTATGGTACATTGCTGGTACATATGTGAGTTCCATTAATATATATTATGATGTATTGTTGGAGGCATACTTGTTGGATTTCTTGGTGCATGCATTTGGCATATGGTTGAGATACATTTTGGGACATCTAGTTGACGAGGTGATTATTTTGTACATCATTGATGAGTCATAGCTTGATCTATGATTGGTACATACTTGGTACATTTATTGAGGTGCCTACTAGCAGTATGATTGGAACATGGTTTATGGTTGATATGGCATACATATACGAGAACACATTTTGATTGTAGTTCATCTTGTTGAGGTTTAGGGCATGGTTGATGAACTTATAGATGGTATATGACTGTGGGTGATAGTACTTGGTTAAAGTACATCATTGGTATTACTTGTTTAGCATGTACTATGGGATGATATAGTTGAGACACTTGTTATGATGCTTGGATAGTTGAGATACATGGCTATGGCACTTGGTTCGTGGTAGAGGCATATCATGAGTGATATGACACTTGTTTGAAGCACATGGTTGGAATGTTGGTAAAGACATATGGTTGGTACATAGTTGGAACATGTTCTTGGCATATGGTTGATACACTCCATTTATGATATCTTATGGTATATGGTATTGATGTACATGGTTGAAGTACATGGATGTTGTGCATGGTTGGCACATGATGTATATGATTGATGTTTTTGTCTTTGACATATCTTTTGTGAGGCATGAGATAGTATGTATGATGGGAATACATGTATGGTATGGCATGAGTTTGGATGATTGATGCATGGACATGTCCAAGGATCATCATTAGAAGAGCAGATCATTCTTGAGCAGTTGATCTATGTTCCAATTGAACAATGGAATTTAAAGCGAAAGAAGATTGCAGTGGTAGAATGTTCATCTCGCAGAGAAGATAGGGGGAGACAAACCCATAGGGGGAGTCATTCTTCTTTCTATTATTTAGGAGGAGAGATTTATTAGATGCATGATAGATTCTTAGAGAGAAAGCACAGAGGCATGATTCCAGGGGGAGCGATGGTCATAGGGGGAGCATGAGTGACATGACTTCAGCATTACATTAGAGTGATATCCCTTGTTCAAAAGGGGAGAGATTATTCAAAGGAAGAACAAAGGAATCCAGACAAGGGGAGCATCCCCAAGGAGAGTTCAGACATAGGGAGTAGCCCCAAGGAGAGGACTCCCTTTTCCATTGATGTCAAAGGGGGAGATATAGTCACATTGATGTGATTGAGATGACTATTGATGTAGAGAAATGCCTTGTCTACATGTTGCCATCAATGATTGGTGTTGACATCAATGTTGGTATTGACATCAATGCCAAAGGGGGATAGTGTTGTATCATGTTGTCATTGATTCCAAAGGATTGATGTCAAAGGAACAATGTCTTGTCATAGTATATTTATGGATCATGTATTTTCCTTGATGTCAATGGATTCATGTCAAGTGGAGTCATAGTCATATGATGTGATGCATAGATGAATATGAATTGATTTGGTTTTATTGATATATGATGCATAGTTGGATTGATGTAAATATGACTCATTATTGTATTATCATGGTTGATAAGGATTACAAATGGATGAACTCCAAAGTGGTCCCCTTATGGTGAAATCCCTCACGGGAAGATGCTTTGCAGTTGAGTTATCCTAGAAGTATTGTTATAGAACCCATGCTTAATTGTGGAATAATGAGATAAATATCAACGAATTTGTCAGTGAAACTATCCTATATGGATAGTGCTTGTCATTCCATTTTTGGTGGTATGTAGAACGTCACATAAATCCTCACAGTTTGAGATTTATGGCCTTACGAAGTTGGATGACCCTCATATGATGGCTAGAAGCCTCAAAAGGTCAAAGAAGTCAAATTGATTACAAAGAATAAATTATTTAAATAATAAAGTGAAGTGATAAAGTCAAAGAGGATTATTTAAATAATAAAGTAAATTGATAACTTTCTAATTAAGGAAAGTGGTTATAAGAGGGCTAACACTAAAATGAGGAAAGTGGGTTAAGTGGTCAAGTGGCTATTGGATATATGGACAAGTGGCAATTGGACAAAGTTTGACATAAGTGACTATGTGGACAAAGTGGCCAAGAAGATGTTTCTAAGGAAGCTACTTGGAGAGTATAAATAAGAGGCAAGGGTCTCTTATGAGACACATCTCTTGAGAATATAGTGAAGATTTATTCTGAGAGAGAGAGATTGACTGGAGGATCTCATGGACGTATCATAATTTTCATAAGTTCAGAAACTCTAGTTTCTGAAGGAGTACACAAGAAATAGTGGGAAAGAGAGAGTACATACGTGGGCAACATTGGTCCAGGGAGCATACATACGCGGGATACAGTGAGCCAGAGCCCATACACACGCAGGCTGAAGGAGGACAAAGCGCATACAATTGGATGAATTCATGAAGAATTGAGTGTGAGATGGTGCCAGGCTCTTGAAGGCTGAAGTAAGTTCCAGATCTGCATTCTATGGGCTCAGATCTTCCAAAGAAACTCTGGTAAGGTTACATAGTTGTCTTGATGGATGTTTTGCTTATTGTATGGTGAATGCTTAAGGCATTCTTGGTATGGCTATTGTGATATGGTTATGTTGGTTGATTGATAGAGTGAGAAAGACTCTTATGATTCAGTACTAATATGATTTCCATAGTATAATGGTTGCTTATACAAGATTAAATAACATTCATATTGTATGGTTGAGGAGCATGAGTAATTTGCTGGAGAGGATAAATGTGTTGTGATTGGTTATGGCTCAGATTAGATGGTGAAAGATAAAAGTGGATGTGGTTGAAGAATGCATAGGATCTGAGTTTATCAAGGAGAGAAAACCCTAATTGTTCAAAAGGAATACTCATGTTGTAGTACATACAGGCCGCGTACATATGCGATCTGTACTACTGGTAGGGCGAGCACATATGCGTGCTACACTACTGATAGGTCGCATACCTATTGACAAATTGGTATCTGTTAAGGATTAAATCCTTTTTTCAGTTGGTGTTGAGTTGTGTAAGCTGAGTCTTGCATAGCAGAGATGGTGCTCTTGTGGATTTGTAACTCTATTCGGTTGTTGTCCATAACCCAAGGATTGTAGTCCGTAATAAAAATAAAATCATACATACATCTTGTGTTCTTTGTGTTCCTTGTGATGATGGCTTATTGATGATATATGTTTTTGATATATGTTTACATACAACTGGTTATAAATGGAAGTAATAAGTGATGAGTAAATGGTGATTTCTAGCTAAGGAGTTTTTGTGAAAGGAAGTTGAAATAGAACCCTACACTGATTCACCCCCCCTCTCAGTGTGGTTAGTGTGTCCAACAATAATAATTATTTATGGGGTTTTTCTCTCAAAATTTTATTGTGTTCTTTCTAAGATAATTATGAGATGGCTCTCTAGATAGGAACCCTATACTTGTCATCAATATATATTTCAATTTAATATGAACACAAACTTTTTAAAATTACTGCAATATATACATATATTTTATTTCAAGATACATTATTTTCTTTTTGATAGCAAAATGATTTCTAAAAATAATCCCTTATATAGAAACTATCCTTTGTAAAGAAAATATTTCTATAAATTTGTTGTATATAAGAAAAATAAAAGATTCTTCATTTTCCTTGTTGCAATGTTTGTAAATAAAACCTTTCAATGTCTACAGATTCTTTTGTGGCTTCTCTTCTTTCTCCTTGTAATACTATCTTTTTAGTTTATTCTAATGAAAAAAATAAATTACTGGCATTTTAATATTTATTCTTGCATTTGTTCAATGATAAAAGAATAAAATATTCAATTCCATTAGGTACAAATGAATACTTCAATTTCACAAATAATCTTTATTGTAATAATACATACTTTGCAACCGTTCTCTACAATAATGGTACTAAATTATTGACAAAATAAAAAGAAATAAAATTCAAATAAGATATATGATCCTTCTTCAAATTTTGGAAACAAATTGAGTAGAGAACCAGTTCCTCCCAACCATAGAGACGAAAAAACAAGATTACTTTCCCTTGTCACCCCCAAACCTAAATCATTATTTCATAAGGACTGAAATTGTATAAAATTTTCTAGATATCTCAAAGTTTGATTCTTTCTCAGAACGATCAAACTCAATTTCATCACAAGTACTCCACAATGTCCTGTCTCCTCTATACTTGTATAAAATAACTTCCCTAGGTATTTTTCAAGTTAGCCTCATGCCTAAACCTAGGGAATCTTCTTGGCCTAACTTTGTGTTAGTTTCTTTTGTCACATCCCACACCTTGGGAGTAGGGTTCCACTTTTCACATGGAAAAAATTTACTCTGATGGTTTTTATCCTTTTCAATCACCCGTGGAATAATAATTTACTCTTTTTAATTGGATTCTCTAATTAGTTTGTTTCTTTATAATTAAAATATTTTTTACAAAAATATTCGTCATCATCAATGTCTATGATGATATAATTTCACATAAGTCTTTTCCAACACAACATAAACTATAAAATTAAAATGTTTAAATGTTTGTAAATTTAGGGACATTACATCATCTCCCCCTTGAATTGAACATCCTGCTCGGTGTTCCAATCTAAGCGTCTCAACTCTGGATAAGGAATGGATATTCCTTCCTCATGGCTTCTTCGATTTCCCAAGTAGCCTCCTTGGGACTGAAGTTCCTTCACTGCACTTTAACCTGAGCAATGACTTGGTTCCACAACACAATTTCCTTCTTGTTGAGAATAGGTAGTGGTTCCACTTAAAACTATCCTTCGGGCTGCACCTTAATCACATTCAATTTTACAATATGAGTTACATCATGTACATACTTATTTAACAATGAAACATGAAACATGTTGTTAAATTTTAAATTTGTTGGAAGTGCATGATGATAGGCCACTGGCCCCACTCTAGAAAGCACTTGAAATGGCCCACAATACCATGGGGCCAAATTGGTACTCTTTCCCAATTTTAATGAACCATTTCTAGCTTTAACTTTAAGATAAACATGATCCCCTATATTGAACTCTGAATCTGTTCTCTTTAAATCTGTAAAGCTCTTTTATCTGTCCCGTGGACTTTTTAGGTTCTGTTTTTCTTTTTGAATGATCATTTTCATTTCTTTTAGCATATCTGGAACCAAGGTAATCTTGTCAACTTTTTTTTCCCAACTAATAGGTGTTTGTCACTTCCTGTCCTACATCACCTCAAAGGGATTCATCTTTAAGGAAGTCTGATAACCATTATTAGATGCAAACACGACCAAATAAAGTTAATATTCCTACTTGGTGGGATAGTCCATCACATACATCCGCAACATATCCTCTACAATTCGGCTTTTCATTTTAGTATGACCATTAGTTTGAGGGTGATATGTTGCACTAAAATTCAACTGAGTATTCAAACCACTGAACAAATCCTTCCAGAAATTCAGAGTGAATTTTATGTCCATGTCTGAAATAATAGTCTTGGGTATACCATGCATCCTAAAGATTTTCTTCATGAAAATTTCCACAATGTCTATATCTTTATGAGTTGATTTCACTGGAATGAAATGTGAAGCTTTAGTGAGTTTGTCTACCACTGCCATTATAGAATCATTTTGTTTCTTAGTTTTAGGCAGTCCTATAATAAATTCCATGTTGATTACTTCCCATTTCCATTCATGAATAAGTATTGGCTACAACAATCCAACTAGGCGACGGTGCTCAACTTTAAATTGTTGGCACTCAATGCACCTAGAAAGATATTCAACTACGTTAGTTTTCATTCTAGGATAGAAATACTATTTTTTCACAGTTATTATAGTCTTTTGGTAACTTGGGTGACATGAATAAGATTTCTTATGTACTTTAGTCCGTATTAAATTCTTCAAAATTGTGTTGTTTGGAAAATAAATTCTGTCTTTATACTGCACTAAACCATCCTGGTTGCATCTGAATTTCGATTCTTCACCAACTGATTTATTATTCTGATTTGCTTCCTGTAATTTCTTATAAATTTCATAATTTTATACAGTTGTTTTAATTCTTTACTTTAAATCAGTTTGTATGTTTCTACTGAAAATTGCATTTAGTTTTATGCTAAGTGCATTTGCTATTTTATTTTCTTTTCCTTTAATGTGTTTTATCTTGAAATAACACTCACTTAGGAAAGTGAAGAATCTTGCTTTTCTTGCATTCAAGTTTTGTTGATTGAAAAAGTACTTAAGGATGATATTAACAGTTTTCAACAAAAATATCCAACCCAAAAAGTAGTGTCACCACATTTTTAAAGCATACACAATGGAAGTTAATTCTAGATCATGTGTCACATAATTTTTTTCATGAGGTTTCATTTTTCATGATTCATAAGAAATCACATAATCATCTTGTAATATCCCTCCTCCTAATCTTTATTTTGAGGCATTAGTACAGAACACAAAATATTTATGTGGGTCTGTTATCATCAAGATAGGTTTAATATTTCAAAACTTTCTTGACATTTCTCTGTTCACTTAAATATGATTCCTTTCTTTTTCAATTAAATGATCAGATAAGCAAGTTTAGAA
Organism: Picea engelmannii; assembly: GCA_009831015.1. Lineage (NCBI taxonomy): Eukaryota > Viridiplantae > Streptophyta > Pinopsida > Pinales > Pinaceae > Picea > Picea engelmannii. The sequence goes on along the minus strand of ML806789.1, from coordinate 271,739 downwards.
AACCCTTCTATGAATCTACAGTAATAACCTGTGATTCCCATGAAATATTGAACATCTGACACATCCTTTGGTACTAGCCAATCTATGATGACCTTGACCTTTTCTTGGTGAACTAAGATCCCTTCTCCCGAAATTAAATTTCCCAAACACTGTAATTTATCTTGATAAAATTCACATGTACTGAAATTTTCATATAGTTGATGTTCCCTAAGTGTCTACAAGACCATTTTCAAGTGTTTCTCATTCTCTTCTCTAGTTTTAGAGTAGATCAAAATATCATCTATGAACACTATAAAAAAAACTGTCTCGATGTTTCCTCAACAAACTGTTAATTAACCACATAAGTGTAGTAGGTGTGTTTATTAAACAAAAAGGCACCACTACAAATTGATGGTGTCCATATCTAGTTTGGAAAGCATTTTTTTTTTAAGTAAAAAGAGAGACTGGATCCTTTATATTATATCATAACAAAATATACAGTTTTTCTTGGGTTGCCAACTGTTCTGCCAAAAGTGGAAACCAGAACAGTTGGAAGCCATGGATGACTATTGTCAAAATAGGCTGACCGCCATCTGCCCTGCCTGGAGGAAACCAAGACAAGTGGTGGTCTAGAGTCTGCAGGAGAGTCCTTGAAAGTTGAAACTAAAAAGAAACTAAACATAAAAAAGGAGTTAATAGGCATAGCCCCCAATCGGAGCTGAGAAACTAACCAAAACCAGAGGGTAGATCAAGTCACACTGTTAGCCGTTGAGATCATCATTGTTGGGGTCATCATTGGGCATCCCATTCCAAGCTGGCAAGGTGTAGAGTCTCGCACATGTTGGGCACTTCTTCTTTCCTATCATGTCAGAGAAAGCCTCATAGAGCATGCCCACGTGTTGACTGATGAGTGTGTTGCGCGAGGCTTGGTCTGCTATCTGGTGCCTCAAATCAAGCACCAAATCGAGCTGGTCTGGGTGGAATAAGGGCTAAGGGACACGTCTTTGAACTGAGGGTGTCAGAATGAGAGGTGGCACAAGGACTCCGCCACCCTCCTTCACCATGTTCCCATCTGAAGCGTCCTCATGGTGTCCATCCCCTGCTACATTCCATGTTCCCTCCATCATGTCCTCTAGGTGGCTTGTTGTCGTGCTTCGCTCCCTATCCCCGCCTTCTACTCCAGTCCCTATTCTCCCTAGTGTGTGTCCTAAGACTGTGAGTGGAGAAGGCTCCACTGAAAGTAAGTCATTCTTGGCTATTTGGAGGTACTCGTCCGAGATTTCCTCCTCAATGTAAAAAATGAGGAAGTCCTCCACAGGTGAATCCATGTTGTTTATCTCTGCATCCTGAAGTTAATTCCTAGGAAGAGTAATATGAGGCTCTGGTCCCATGAAGGGAAAATTCTCTGAAGGGAGATGAATTGCCTCTTCCAGGATGACCTCCTCCACCAAAACAGTGTCAGGCTCCCAGGCCATTGGGTCTCTGTCATCATTGCGAGCAAGTCGAGATTTTTGGGTGTGAGCAATTGAAAGTGGTCACTTCAATTTTTGCACTCGTTTCTACCTTGAAGCCAGGGTGTACCAGGCTGGACCGTGAAATGGATTCCCCCGGTCCCTGGGCATCCTGAGGATGAAGAAAATGGCTAAAACCCAGTGGATTCAGTAGAGGATGCTCCCAAGATCCAGACTGCTGGCCTGGTGTGAGCCAAAAACGAAATGAGGAGAGCATATGAAGATGCAGAGGTAGATAAGAACTGGAGGGTGTGATGTGGTGACCTCCATAACCGCCTCTCGAGAAATGAATTCAATGGGCATCTGACTGTTTGCACGAGTGAAGGGTCTAATGGATGCGGGCTTATAGTAATGGATGGTTCCCATTCTTAATGTCGAAGGGATGGGAGCCGACCACCCTTATTTATGGCTTGGCCAGGCCCTATGGTACGTGGGACATAGGTGCAACGTGTCACCCCATCTTGGGTTGGGTAGTCCCTATTGAATAAAATTTGACAATGATATGAAAGATCAGAGCAAGGAGAGAATTGGGCCTTCCAGTGGATCTTCTCGATCATGGTAGCCACTCCTGCAACTTTGTTTGCGTCCCTTTTCACATCCAAGGGGATGATGGTGATGCTAGGCAGTAGGAGGGAGCCAAAGTCTTCTAGGAGTCCTGAGAGTCTCCAACTGGGTGAAATATCCAGGGGGTGTTCTCCATGAAGGAGTTGGTAATGAGTCGGATGATGATCTAGGAGTCCCCTTCCACAATGATCTTATTGAAGTGGTGCTCTGTAGATACCCTGATTCCTCTTAGGAGGCTCCAGAGCTCGGCTGCATTATTAGTGTTGGTACCCATGAAGCCTACCGTGAGGTGGATTATTTATCCATTTGAGTTCCTAAGTACTGCCTCAAAGCCTGCTGGACCCAAATTCCCTTTTAAAGCCCAGTCAAAATTTAGTTTTATGAATCCAATTGGTGGGGGGGTCTAGGTGGTTGGGATTCTTAGGCTGCTAATGACTATTGCAGAAGTAGGGGTGTCTTCCAGGTTAAGGTGCCAGTTGTGTAGGATAACCTATTCGCTCGAGTTGCATTTTAATTCCTCGGTATTCCAATGCTTACTTTTGATTGTTTCCCATATGAGTTGTGTGATTCTTTCCCAGGTTGAGGTGGGAGGTGAGGCTTTTGATGGAAAGATTCTTTTATTTTTTTCCTTCCAAATCTGCGAGAGAGTGAAGCTTGGAAGAAGCTACCAGATATGAGCGAGAATGGGATTTTGATAGGTGAGCGAATCCCAATTTTATATGGTGTCTCTAATGCGATTTCTATTTCTATTGGACCATCACATTATTTGAGACCCTAGATCCAAGATGTTTTGGCTATAGTGGCAGTTGTTGAATATGTGCTCCATTGTTTCCTCCTGTTGTTGGCATAAATGGCAGATTGAGGGCCTGATGAAACATCTATTTTTGAGATTATCCTAGGTAAGGATGCGATTATGAACTGTTAGCCAGAGGAAGATGGACACTTTTGGCCAGAGTGTTGAGTTCCAGATCTTTCCCCAAATGCTTTCCTTATCTTGTTCCTAATATTTCCACTGTAGGTAGTAGGATTCCTTTACTGAGAAGTTTTCCGTTGTGGAGTTGCCCCATATAAGAATATACGGGCCTATTCTAGTAGGGATTTTCCTTTGATTGGCACAGGTTTTCCATGCCTGGAGATTCATTTCCCCTGGGAGATGTAGTTCTAAGTGATCCGTTTTCCAGGTGCACCATGACAGACTCCCATCAGGTAGTTTCCAAAGATCCTTAACCCAAAGGAATGTGTCGGATGCCATTGCTTGCTGAAGGGGACTAAGATCATCTATATCCACTAGGGGGGTTTTATAATGCCATGAGTCCTGCCAAAATAATGCACTTTCCCCATCTCTGATCTCCTAGAAAGCATGTTTTTGAACTAGATTCCTATTGAGCGAGTTTGTGTTCCAAATGTTGGATCCCTAATTTGATCATTAAATCTGATTAGTTGATCAGTGGGTGTGGCCTGGGAATATTTTTGTTTCCATTTTTGCGCCCAAAGTTTTGTGGGGTGCTTGAGCCATCGCCACCACAGTTTGTCTCCCATGACAAGGTTGAGATTTCTTGGATCGCAGAGCCCTAAGCCTCCCAGGGCTTTGGGCTTGCAGATCTTATCCCATCCTACTAAAGCCAACTTTTTGTTGGGTTGGTGTCCATGCCATAAGAAGTTTCTTTGTAATTTTCTGATGGCCCGAATGATTGACTTAGGTGCTGCAAGGGAGGTCAACAAGTAGGTTGGCAGGGCTTGAAGAATTGACTTGAGGAGTACCATTCGAGCTGCAATATTAAGAGGTATGAAGGTCCAGTTGTTGAGTATATTGGATATGGAAAGGAGTAGGCTATCCCAGGATATGGACCGCGCAGGCGCCCCTGTAAGGGGTATGCCCAGATAATTGGATGAAAGGGAACTCTTAGGTATTCCTAAGAGGTAGGAGATGTGATTTTGAACTAATATCGATGTGTTGAAGAAGTAGAGTTTAGATTTTTCAAGGTTTAGGGCCATTCCTGAAGTGTCAGTAAAGTTAGTGAGGATGGAGCTACTTTTGTTGGCTTCTCGGACAGTAAGAGTGTTCAGGAGGAGGGTATCATTAAAAAACTAGCTGTGCGAGGGGGATGGCTGTAAATTATGAAGGGGAAGACCTTTTAGGGTGCCTTCGAGGACCGAGGCTTTGAGATAACGACCTAGACCCTCGACCATTAGGACAAAGAGGAAGGGAGAGAGGGGGTCTCCCTACCGAATTCCTCTAGAAGGGGAAGAGGGCTGTGAGGGCACTCCATTGACCATAATGGAAAAAAAGGTTGAAGAGGTAAGCTTCAGGATCCAATTTACCCAATGTTTATCAAACCCAAAAGATTATAACATGGATCTCATGTATTGCCAACTGATTCTATCAAAGGATTTTGAGAGGTCAAGTTTGATGAGCATACCTGGGGTTTTGGTTGTCTTTAGCGAGTGAATGACCTCGTGAGAAAGGATGATGTTTTCTATGATTTGCCTACCTTCCACGTAGCCTGCTTGTTTGTTGGAGATTACAAAGGATAGAATTGGCTTGAGCCGAGTGGCTATGACTTTGGTGATGATTTTGTAGATGATGTTGCATAGGGAAATCGGTCTGAACTGCTTTGGACGAGTGAATCTCTCCTCTTTCGGGATGAGGGTGTGAAAGGTGGAATTGAGGGCTGACAGGACCTGACCCGAGGTTCTAGATTCTTCCACTACCTGTCAAACTTCTTCCCTGACCATGTCCCATCAGTGATGGAAGAATTCTATGGTGAAGCCATCTGGGCCTGGCGCTTTTCCTGGGGCCATTTCTTTAACTGTGTGGTCCACCTCTTCTTGAGTGATGGGCCTCATTAGGGCATCATTCTATTCTTGGGTCACCAGGGGGGGTATGTGACTAGTTATTTTCTCAATTGTTGTCCTCTTGTCTATATTAGTTTCGGTTAGAAGCTCTTTGTAGTAGTTTGTAAGCTCCTCATCGATCTAGTTGTGCTCTCATATGGGATTTCCTTGAGCATATTCCAGCTGAGTTATCCTATTTATGTGTCTTCTGTGTACCATATCTCCATGGAAGAACTTGGTGTTCCTTTCACCTTCTTTGAGCCATTGCACCCTGGATTTCTGATGCTAGATAATTTCTTCTTTCTTTTTTCGTTCTTCTAGCTCTGCTTGAAGCTCCTCCTCTTCCTTCATTATCTCTATGGTTCTGATTCCCGTGATGAAGGTTTTTTGCAGAGTTTCCATCTTGTTCTCGATTTCCTGCTTCCATTGAAGTATATTCCCAAAATTGGTTTTATTCCAGAGCTTCACTTGTTGCTTGAAGTTTTTGAGGTGCTGCTGAAACTTGTACATGTAGGTTCCATATTCTATTTATGCTTGGTTCCACCAGGATTTTGTGAGCTTGTGGAAATTAGGGTGAGAGAGACAAATTTCTTAAATCTAAAAGGTTTGAGTTTTGGTGCTTCTCTTGTGTCCAAGATAAACAATTCAGGCCAGTGATCTGAGCCTGCTCAGGGAAGAATGTTGGCTTCTACAACAGGATCTTCTAATAAAAGGGATTTCGCTACCAGAAAATGATCTAGTCGGCAAGTAATCTGTTGATGGCCCGATCTTCAATTGGAATAGGTGAATATGCCATTCCGGGATTCAACATCTACTAGATTTAACTGATCAATGAGGGTTCTGAACTTACCACTGTCCTGGTCTAATCTTCTGGTGCCTCTGGTTTTCTCTTCCAGAGTAAGTATCATGTTGAAATCACCCCCCAAAATCCAGTTGGGTGTACTCAGCAGTGGTTTAATGGTGCTTAACCTCTTCAAGAATCTCTCTTTGTCCTGTAAATTTAGGGGTCTGTAGACATTTGTGATAGCCCCTTCCTTGGTCAAGCCTATGGTTGTAAAGTAAGTTGTGATCATACAAACAATAGAGAAGGGTCGATCCAATGTGACAGTTCTGGGGTTCCATAATATTTCTAATCCACCTGACGCACCTAAGGAGTTAGTGTGTATGGATTCACACCCTCTCCAACATCGGTGGAAGATTTCCTCCACTTCTTCACCAACACATTTTGTCTCATGAAGTAGGAGCACGTTTGGATTTTCAAAATTTATACAGTATCGAAGAGTCTGTTGCTTGAATCTTCCATTGAGGCCTCTGAGGTTCCAAGTTATGACTTTCATCATGATGATTGGGGAGGGGGGTGGAGGTATCCCTCCGAGAGATTGTGGATCTGACCAGAATTGAGCATGTAGTTTCCTACCTCTTTAATGAGCTAGTGGGCCGATTTGCATCCCTGTCTTTTTCCTTCCTGTGGAGAGATCTTTGAGTCAGTGCTGAGGCTTATTGCTATACCCAGCCATGTTTTTGATCCATATGTGGAGTCTAGGAAAACTTTGTGCACTTTTCTGAGTTTTTCGATGGGTATGGTTTGCAGGTCCTTCCGATTAAAAGCTTCCTCTAGATTTTATAGATCTATATCCTCTAGATCTTGTTCATATAACTACATCAAAGTATCCCCATGTTCCTCTGTTTTCTCTCCATGGTGATCTTCTTTGCTTTGGGCATCAGAGTGTGCAGCTTGACCTTTTCCTTTCTGTTGGATTTTTTCTTTGTGAGGGTCCTGAATCTTATCCTCTTCTGGCAACTGATTCAAGATATCGTAGGAGTTACTGGTGACAATATTTGGGGCACTATATAGGTTCTGCTTTTTCGGTGGGTTTCTTTTCCGGCCTGTGACTGTGGTGAAGCCATATTTCTGCTTATGTTCTCCAACATTGGGGGCCTGTGCATTTAGGGGGAAATCCCTAAATAGGTGGCCATGCTCATGACATTTTCTTCAACGAAAGGGAATAGGTTCATAGTCAATGGTCTTATTCCAATATTCATCCTGATATTCCAGGGTTACCGAGCCTGGTAGTTCTTTTGAGATATCCATGTATACACAGATCCTTGCATAGGAGGTGTATTTTCTCTGTTTTGTGGCTTCTGATGATTTGATATGCCTTCCTACAGTATTTTCGATTCCCATGAGTATTTATTCTAGCCAAAATTCTTGTGGCAAGTAGTAGACCCTGATCTAGACGAGAGCCATTGTAAATTTTCCCTTTTATGGACTTAAGCGGTCTATCCAGAATCACAGAAATAGCCCAACCAAGTTGTAGAAGTATGGCCCATTATCAAATATCTTGTCCTTGTCTTATAGGTTTTAAAGGATGATTGTGAAGAAACCTTTGGAGCTTAGTTGAACCTTGTAGTCTCCTTTAGGGTTCCACCAATGTTTGATCCAACGTGTTAGATCCCATTCAGAGGGACAAAGCCCCCAAAATGTGCCTATTAAGGCGTGTTCTCTCATGAAATCGGAGTGTTATCCTACCCTAGTTTATCTAATGAGATATCTATGGGGTTTATCTGATTGAGGGATGCACTCACTAGGTTCCCATCCGCTAGATTGTTTTGGATGAGACATGCTTGACTATACATCCATTGCTTTCCTGAGTCCTAGTTCTCTAGTTAGGATATGTTCTCTCAGGTGTTGTTGCATCTCAAAGGTGGGTCATTTGGCCCGTGTTGCCAC
>ML806789.1:233149-264048 GCA_009831015.1 Picea engelmannii | reverse complement strand
CTAGGATCATTCTGTTTTCACAGTCACAAAGGATTGTTTTGTCCCGGTGTGGATCAAGCAATAGGTACCACCACAGAAGTCAGAGTGAGAAGAAAGTTGCAGATGGATCGCTACAAAACGTTAGGGTTTTCCGCATCCTCTCTATTAATTATTTTTTCATTTATTGTTACAACAACATTTCAGTTAGTTTGGAAATAATTTTTATGAATGTCCTCTTCTTTAATTATAACTTGATGGTATCCTAACGAGAAATATATCTTAGAGAAAATATTAGCTCCTCTGACTTGATCAAACAAGTCATCAATGCGGGGTAAAGGATATTTGTTTTTAATTTTCATCTTGTTAATTTGTCTATAATCAATTCACAATCAGAAGGTTCCATATTTTTTTTAACAAACAAAATTGGTGATCCCCTTGGAGATACACTAGGTATGATATACTGCTTATCCATCATCTCTTGAAGTTGCATCTTAAGTTTAGTCAATTATGGAGTACTCATTCGGTATAGGGATTTAGAAATCGATCCATATCTGGGTACTAAATCTATAGTGAAATCTATATCCCTCCTTAGTGGTAATCCTGGAATTTCTTCTGGGAATACATCCTGAAATTTTGTTAGTAGTGGATCCTTGGTTAGCAAATTTTCATTCGTCTCTTCAATGATTTTAGATATGTGCACAACATAAATCTCATAGCACTTCCTTGCATTTATTTTTAATTGTAAAGCATAGATTTTTCTTATTGATACTCCTCGTGGTATTCCTTTTGCTATTCTACTTTTTCCAAAATCATCTAAACAATTAAAGGTCTTGTCATGACTGTTTATAATAGTTAAAATTTTTTAAAACTAATCCATTCATATGAGAAAATCATAATATCCTAATGGTAGAATATTTAGATCCAAATTTGTATCCATACCATCCATGTTTACCGCACATCCTTTTACTAATTCAACAACTTTTCTTCTCGTCCCTGTAGCTAAGTGAACTAGCCAAGCTTTCTTATGTTTAGCTTTTTCCAATTACAATTTTCTACCACTGTAGGTGAAATATAACTTAAACATGTATCGGGGTCTATTAAAATGGATACATGTTTATGATTTGGCATACCTTTTGTTGAAACATATATATTTTCCTAAACCTTAGACAAAGACAAATCTTGTTTTTGTTTAAATAAAAGAAAACAAATATGCACTTGGATAATCACCGTCGAAATAAAGTCCTCTGATCGATCCAACGATTTAAATATCTTACCAGATTATGGAGCCACCCTTTGTTTAAAAAAAATCAGAACACTAAGACATTTTCCAAATTTTTGGGTTTTGAGGTTTCGTGATATAAGCAGTTTAATATACAATGAACTCTAAAATCCCGATAAGCGAAGTCACAAAAGTTAATTTGAAAATTAAATCGAGTTAATTAGAATGATTAAGAATTTTTAACGGTAATTAAAACTCATCATAATTTCGCGTTTCGGAAATCTCACCTTAAACGACATCTTAAAATCTCGATATGCAGAGTCACAAAATCCTCCCTTAATTGCGATTAATTAAAAATGGTTAAACATACTTAATATAATTAATTTCAATCAGTCACACTTTTGGAAATCGGGAAATTATCATGCATCACACCCAAAAAACCCCGAAGAATGAAGTCCCAAAAACATTAAGTTCTTAAGCATGTTTAATCTAAACCTCTAAACAAAAATTAACGATTTAAATTGGTTTTTCACACTTTCACATTTTGGGATTTCTCAATGCTATTACATCTAAAATTCCCGGTCACGAATTGCCGATATTGGACAGAATTTATTTTGGATCAACAAAAATATTTTATAGAGTAAGAGGCGTATCTCCAGTTGTACCCTCCTCATTAAAACAAATAAATTCACCGTCCATAGAAGCACGCTCGAGTTAAGGCAGATTGAGGGTGAATAAAAGTTTTTACTTCAAAATTCATTTTCACTCCTAGCAAAGAAGTGAGTTTTACTCAAAGAAAACTTACGCCTTCTCCTCTATAACATGTATTCACTTTTTTATCACAGACATCATGGCACCTAGGAAAACATTGAATAAGAGTGATGAGGCCAGTGAAGGCTCAAATCCGAACTCAGACATTCTGTCTGATACCACACCACATGTTGTAAATTCAGTCAGGTCCTGGATGCAGATTTTTGAAATCCTGGAGCGTGAGGTCATAAATTGCCCAGATGATTATGGAGACGAAAATACTGATAAGCACGGAACTAAACTCAGAGTTATAGCAGAGGTTGAACTTCATAAAGTAGCTACATGGTTGAAGCTCATGCCATACAATGACATGATAAACTGGGCTCTGGAGAACACCGATGTGTAGACCAGGAGCATCATAAATCAACAAAAGGCCATTGTCGGCTCTGTCAGGCCAGAACAGATTCAAGTAATGTACAAGTTATCCCCTGTTTCTAAATATATTTATCATGTTGCATTTGTAGAAGAGTCTCAACAAAGGGAATGTGAAGAATTTGACCAAACCTATCCAGATATAATTAAAACATGGTGGGGAACTCCAACAAAATTCAGAGTTGATTCTCATGGAATTTATGCCACCACATCATTAAATAAATATATGTTCTATATAGCCATGATTCTATGTAGAATTTTTGGAAAAAAAATCCTTACCCATTTCTTGGTGAAATGGGTATCAATCATGCATGAAGTAGCTGAAGGTTTCACTTTCGATTGGGCTAAGATTCTATCTGATAACCTAACCAAAGAAATTGTTGAATACCAAATGACAATGTCAAAAGGACAATCTTCATATTTTTATATGTATGCATATGTCATGGATACCATCTGTTATATGACTCCATTTCCCTTGATGAATTGGAGCTGGGACCCAACCTGTGCAAAACCCATCCATTTCTATCAATCTAAACTATGGGAAGAAAAAGTAAAAGATTTATTTTATGAAATCTGCCACTATGTAGTGATTCCTGTGCATCAAATATTGTATGGTTATCCACCCCCTCAGATTTCAGAGAAAATCATGGGAAACCTTAAAATAGTTGCAGATTGGTTTGTTGAAGAGAATTTCTCTTATATCATAGTTTTCAGATGTTCGATTCCCCCCCATGCTCTCCCAAATTTTCTTCCTAACAGACTGGTGTGCACAGAAGTGGCATATCAAATAATAACAGGAGGCATCGAAAAAGATTTAAAAGAAGTTCATAAGAAATTTTGGCTAGCTTTCCTCTATAGATTGGAAGGTTTTCACTGCTAAATTTTGGCCATTCCAAGGTATAAGTTGCAACATTAGAGGATGATAAACTGGTGGACGTTGAGCTCAGAAGGAATGATCCATATCAAATTGTGGGAAATCACCTATCTCAATGCAATATGAGAACATATGAGCATGAAGACTCCCCCTGTGATGACACATTCAAAGGAATCAGATTTTATGAGGAGGTACTAGACATGGTCCAAGCGTTACCCCCTGATATACAGACCAAATTTTTCTCTTTTCAAAAACACATGCGAAGTAGGTTGCCCAAGATATTATAGGGAGAATTGATAATCAATCCTCTAGAACAAGAAAGTATACCTCCAGGTTTCAAACCAAAGTCCTTTGGTAAACAGACTACTGAGGAAACCCCAAAAAATCCCGAAGTGTCTTTGCAAGGATTAGAAAATTCACAGGAAGAACATCCAGAGTCTGAAATAGGTTTTAAATCCAAGACACCTCTAAAACAAAATCAAATGATACTCCTTTTATCGTCAAATACTTCTGATGATACCTCCAAGACAACAGAAGGAACACAATTCATAGAATTGGGTAGTCCTATTACATCATTAACCCCTTTACAATCAAGTTTAGGGATTCCCAGTCTTGAAGTTATATATGTAAGTGATATTACCCCAATATCTATTGAAGAGATACCTTCCTATGACTTCTTTTTCAATAAGAAGAGGAAAGATGTGGTTAAACAAGAAATGCATCCAAAAGACGACACTATGGTAAAAAAACACAGACTATTATTAGATGGGAAAAATTTGGAAGATGAAGATTTTGATACAGAGGTGGTAGGCTCTTTGGGAGAATTTTCAACGACCAACTTATTTTCTGTTGATAATATGAAATTAAGGCTGAGGCAGAGAAATCAACTGATAAGCTAGCTGTGAGATCAAATAAGGAATATAGAGAATAATGTCAAAAGCAAGGTCAGCAAAGGACTCGAACAGGCAAGAGCCAACGACAGACAAGAAATCCAACAAATTAAATCTGATCTTGAAGAAGCACACAAGACTACTCATGCAAGTCAAGGGAAGGTCATCCAGAAAGAAGAATTAGTAAGGCAACTGCCATCTAAATTGAGTTCTACTGAAAGCCAGGTTATAAATATAGCAGTGTTTCAATCCCAGGCACTGGAAGTGCATCAAAAGATGGAAGCGGTACAACAAATCCTGCTTTCTAAGGTAGGGATCATGCAAGATTATTTCCAGGAAATGGGTCAATCATTAGATAATATTGATTTTAGAGAAAAAGAGGCTAATGCGGCCCAAAACACCTTTCAAAAGGTGGTCGTATCTTCGTCTAGGGAAGAGGTACCAGTAACCCCCAAATTGACTGTCGTAGAACAAATCAGGAGTGATATTATACTAAAGGCACGGGAGGCTAACATAGCCGCGAGTAAGAAAATGGATAAAGAAATAAAATAATATTGTGAAGAGTCTTTTGATTTGCTAGATTAAAAATCACTAGGCATTGGAAAGGATGATTGTGCTGGAGTACTAGAACAAATGAATGTTACAAAGCATCAACTGGACATGAAGGAAAGCTTAAATGAAGTTCATATTGAAATTTCATAGTTGAAACAGGTTGACGTCACTCAAATGGATAGATGGCTGGTAAAGCCAAACCTATAGTTGCAGTCAATAAATTTTGAAGGTAAAAGGATTGAAGATAGGTTGTCAAAATTACAGAGAAACCTGTATCATTTTGAGGCAAAGGATGTGACAGAGCCTTCTAGAATTTTAGTACAATTTCTAACCAGGTGCATCGAGTGTCTTGAGCTAGGTGAAGGAAGTACTTCAAATAAGTAATGAAGTAACACATGTATGCTCGTTCTGCCAATACGAGAAATAGATAGAAAGGAAACATGTGAAATGGTTCAAGTTTTTATTTTGTAACCGTTAATATCTAGGAGTAAGGAAAATTCCAACTGTCTAGGGTTGGCAACCTTTTGTATAAATATAATTTCAAAATACTTAAAGAGGGATTTTTCCTGGCCGATTTTAATAGAGAGATCTCTCCTTTTCCAGAATTAAGACAAATGTAGACCAGAGACTCCATATTTCATCAATATTGAGTTATGTTCTCTTCTGTTCTTTCGTATTCCAACATCTTTATTTATATGTCTTTGATGAATGATTATTTACAACTTAGTACAACATCTACTGTGGTTATATGATTATTTGGTTATCTGGTTGCTTACAAATTTTCCTCTGTATTTTCTATTAGCAAACATAAGACCTGAGAGTTAGTTAGATTACCACATTTTATGCTTCATTAAAATTATCACATCCTTTTTCTTCTTCTGTATCAGAGTGAGATTCTTCTGTGATTGATGCCTCACCCTATGAACACCTTTATGTTTTTCTTTCATCACATTCATTATTTTCAAATTTGACTCAGATATGAAAAACGACCTCTGAATTTTTATACTATTAATTCAAATTCAGGAATTTTTCTCATATAATTGAAGAGAAGAAAAAGCAAACATAAAAACAACAGATCTTTTAATTTTCTTTTCTCCATGATTGTACCTGTGGCAAGACATCCTAATATAGAACCCGGTCTCACAGATCAAACCAGCATTGCATTAACCTTGTTTAATACCATCTTAGAGACTGCTAACACCTGGGTTGAACTTGAATGTTCATGGGCAGTGATTGAACAAGACATAAGCATCTAGGAACGTAGGGAAGCTAGGCAAAGATAACTTAGAAATCAACCATAGATTCTTTCCCTAAAGAATTGACTTTCCCTTCATATTTTAAACTCTCTTTATTTTTTGTATGCCTTGAAATTATACTTTGAAGCCTTAATTATAAACTCAGGAACAACATCTTTTTTGCGTCGTTGCTGGGGATTGAAGAAACAAAGTTATTTTTCCCTGGGAAGAACGACATTGGTAAGTTTCCTTTTTTGATAGTGAACATAGAACAAACACTTTATAAGACTAATTTTATCTTTCACTTGGGGACTCCACGATTAATAAACTGGCTTCTAATCGAAAGAATACTAGAAATAATCCAAACGATAAGCAGACCTCCCCTGTATCCGATCCTGAAAAACTTCTGAAAACAAGAAGACACCTTAAACAGATTGCTTCATCAACAAGTAAGATTTATCAACCCAAATCCACTCAGTCAAATAATAAGGATCTACTTGAACAGTCGAATACCCAACACCTTTTTAGAGAAAAATCCGTCGATAGAATCGAAACCCTAGAACTTGAGTTGGTGTTACCCGAATTTAAAGCCAAAACTTTTCCAACTGTCTCCTTTACCAATAGAGGTCAAAGATCCATCTCACTTCCTGCCTCGATTGACGTTTCATAATTTCCTGAGTTTCAGTCTACAACCTTTCAGAATTTAGAAGAATATACTGTATACCTTGACGTGACTCCTATTGGTTTTCCTGTGTACACATCCTCTGAGCCCGAAGAAACCAATCCTCTTTTTCCAGTTCCCTATTTTTCAGATTTTCTGTCTCCCGATGGTTAGTTATTTGAAACCGTTTCACTTTATCCAAATGTAACCAAAAGGTCACCACATATCCTCAAAAGTCTTCTTTATAATCTCCAAGTTTCCCCCTCTAAATTATCAATGGCTACGACCAGAGGAGGTGGTGCTACAGGGGGAGGAGGGGGCGGTCATGTACCACCCCCACCTCCTAGAATATTTTCCAAAGCAGCTGCTAGGTATGCCCCTTTGTTCCTCCCAGACCCTCTCTATGATCTACATGAAAATTATATGAAAAACCTACTGAAGTTCACTGGGGAGGGATATTTGACCACTACCGAACACATCAATTTCTTTGACCAATTTGCTGATATCCTTGGCCTTGAGCATGAGGAGGTTTCTTCAAAGCTTCTCATTCAAACTTTCAAACGTCAGGTGAGAACCTTGTTCTGAGGACTCCCAACAGGGTCCAGAGGATCATATGATGGGTTAGAAAATTCTTTTATTAGACAATGGGGAGAAAGGAAAGATCATCTCTATTATCTAACCTAGTTTGAGGCTCTGAGAAGGAAAAATTCAGAATCAGTTCTGGATTTTACCCAAAGATTCAATAAATTATATAATAAAATTCTTGTTGAGGTTAAACCTTCCCAATATGCAGCAAAAGTAACTTTTGCTAGGGATTTTGATCTAGATTTTACTCTACTGTTAAGAGAAAGGAGATATGTTGATCTCACTAAAATGCAGGATGACGCTGTAAAAATCGAATCAAACATGATGGCATCAGGAAAGTAAAAAAAAAAAATTGAAACATGAAATAAAGAAACTAGACGGTATATAGAACAATTAGGACCCTCTGGATCTGGGAGGTCTTCGGAAGATAAGATGGATGACATGGTGAGAATAATTAAAGAATTTTCAAATAAAATCTCGAGAATGGAATTAGACCAATCAAAGAATGATTAGTTCCCTAGAAAGAATTTTAGAAGGAATCTTAATCCTCAAATACAACAAAGACAAATTAAGAATGAACATCAAAAGATTCAAGCCCCCTTCAAAAATGAAAATTTTATAGGGGAAGAAGACACACAAAATTTTGAGGAGTTAGAAGAAGATATAAATAATCTTGGCGATGATTATCAAGAACCTTATTTGACGAGACAAGATTATGAAAAATACTTAAATATGGAATACATGTCTGAAAATGATGAGAATAGAAATATTATAGAGGATTCATCTTATCAAGGAATTATTGATAATATAATGGTCGAACTCCAACATAAATACAATATAAGGCCTAGAAACAGGAATATCACAACCACCCCATCGAAGAAAATCCTGTCGAGAGGGGACACAGACGAGACAACTTCAAAAGCTGCTGAAAAATAGACTGTTAAAACCAAGACTGCTGACACACAATCTACCAAGACAAAGCCAACAAAAACACCAGTTATTAACACAAGGAAAGAGGAGGTTCTTGTGGATGAAACAAAAACATCACAAATAAGTAAGACCGAAAAGAAGGGAATAGAATACCAAACCACAAAAGTTGATAAAACAACGAGAAATTTCAGTTTAGAAAATGAAATCAATAAAATCAAAATTCTTATACCTCTGGTCGAACTGGAAAAGAAACCAGTGTATAGAAAGAAGATTGCTAAAATAATTAATTTTTAAGACAATGAGAGCCAGACTGACGTTAAAAACTTAGAATATGATAAGCCTAATATAATTTTTGGTCCACATTTCAAAGGTGCCAGAGATACCATCACCCCTTTCTATATCACACTAACCATGCACGATCACCTAATCCACAATTGCATGTTGGATTCTGGGGCCTCTCACAATGTAATGCCTAAATCCATTATGGATAGACTTTGTCTCAAAATCACTCGACCATATGGAGACTTGTATTATTTTGATTCAAGAAAGGTTAAATGTATAGGTATGATAAAAGATTTAGTAGTTGATCTTACACAGGTTCCTGTAAAAAGAATTCTGATGGATGTGGTGGCTGTTGATATACCTCCAAAGTATGGCATGCTATTATCTAGGTCTTGGGGCGCCAAACTTGGAGGATCCCTCCAAATCAACATGACATACGCCACAATCCCGATCTTCGGTGGACAGTTCACATGCTTGTACAGAGAAACAAGGTTTGTGTTTACGGTAAGTGATCCGTTGAACCCAAACAACTACCCTGTTTATATTTCCGATCAGGATTTAGGGAATTGCATTTTATCTATTGATGATGATTTAGATGTATGTATAGAAAAATAAAAAGAAGAAAAGATAAGGAAAGATGTATATAGTTCTGGAGTTTGGAAAATGTATTTTTACGGTGCTTCATCTTGTGAAGGAGCAGGAGATGAAGTGTTGTTTGTGGCTCCCGACGATGAGTTCATCATTCCTTTTTCTTACATATTATAGTGGGACATAGATTATACTAACAATGATTGTGAATATGAGGCCCTATTCTTAGGATTAGAAGCTGCTAGAAAATTAAAGATTAAGAACTTAGAATTCTATGGTGATGCTGAACTAATCATAAAAAAAATTAATCATCAATGCCAGGCTAAGCACCCAAGGTTGAGATATTATAGGAACTGTGCCTGGGATCTAATCGAGAATTTTTTGTCATCGGTTAATGTTCATTATATTCTTAGAACTGAGAATCAACGGGTAGATTCATTGGCTAAAGTGTCCTCAACCCTTGTGCCTCCAACGGTTTTCAAACTTAAATAACATATAGAGATGAGACATAGACCTTCCATACCAAATAACATACAACATTGGCAGGTTTTCGAGGATGATGAAGAAATCAGAAAATTTCTAGAAATGGTGGATGACTTTGCCGAAACACATGTCAACCAAGAAAATCAGTATGATCCCACTTGGATCATGCAAGAAGAGGAAGATCTTCAAGAGTTTCAAAATAAAATTTCTAATCATCGTATGTTTATTTTGAAAAATAATCAGATCCCCAAAGTCCTGATCCCCTTAGAGAGGTTATTTAATCATGACGACATTCCTTTGAAGTCCACCTTACAACCTCAACCAAAAGAGGTTGAAGATTGCGATATAGGCACCAAAGAAAATCCTAGGTTGGTAAAATTATCTAAGTACCTTCCTCCTGAAATGAAAAGTAAGTATGCTGAGTTGCTTAGACAGTATAAAGATGTTTTTTCTTGGTCCTATGATGAATTAAGAACTTATGACACCACTATAATGGAACACAAAATTCCTCTGAAACAAGGTGTCAAACCATTCAGGCAGAAACTCAGACAGATTAACCCTATATTGCTACCTATAATAGAGAAAGAAGTAAAGCAACTTCTAGATGCCAAGATCATTGTACCACTCATATAATCTGAGTGGGTAGCTAATTTAGTTCCAGTAAGAAAGAAAAGCGGTGAAATCATAATGTGTAGATTTCAGGAATTTAAATAGATCATCACTCAAAGACAATTATCCATTGCCTAAAATGGATCATGTTTTAGAGAAAGTGGTAGGAGTTAAAAAAATGTCTATGATTGATGGATTTTTAGGCTACAATCAAATTGCAGTCCATCAAGACGATAAAGAGAAAACTACGTTCAGTACCCCTTGGGGTACCTTTATGTATGACAAAATGCCTTTCGATTTAATGAATGCAGGAGCAACTTTCCAACGAGTTATGGACATCACCTTTGTTGGTGAAAGAGATAAGTTTGTTGTTATTTATCTTGATGCTCTAACTATTTTTTCTAAATCTGATGGAAAACATCTAGTACACCTCAAGCAAACTTTCGAAAAATGTCGCAAATTTGGTTTGTTTCTGAATCCTAGGAAATATCATTTTGTAATGCAAGAAGATATGATTAAGAAGGACATCGAGGTAAAGTGGAAAAAAAGGGCTAAGGCGTCATTCGAATGCATTAAAAAGGTCATAGGTGAAGCACCAATACTGTCAAGTCTTAATTATTTGAAAGAATTTTTGATTTTTTGATTTGCTTCTGAGCATACTATCATAGTCGTATTGTTACAAAAGAATGACGAGGGTTTTGAGCAGCCAATTGCAATCTTTAGTAAAAGTCTCAGAGATGTTGAGTTAAAATATGATATATTGGAAAAGTAGGCTTACGCAATGGTGAAAGCCCTCAAAGCTTTCAGAACTTATGTACTACATTCAAATATCATTTCTTATGTACCTAGTTGTTCTGTTAAGGATATATTGGTTCAACCTGACAACGATGGAAGGAGAGGCAGATGGTTAGCCAAAATTCAGGAGTTCGGCCTGGAAGTTAAACCAACTAAACTTATTAAAGGTCATGGCTTGGCTAAATTGTTGGTTGAATCAAATCTGAAAGCACTCAGAATAAATCATCTGCAAGAGAATGAAGGATTTTTAGAGATAGATGAGCTTGATGTCACTGTGCCCACAACTGAAATTCTAGAAAAATTCTCTTCTTCAGTTTGGTACCACAAAATTGTTTCTTATTTACTAATCCTTCAGTGACCCAATGACCTAACCCCATATAAAGCTAGGACATCGAAGTTACATGCTATAAAATATTGTATTATAGATGGTCAATTATATTGGAAGGATCCTCTAAGATTCTTACTGAGATTTTTAGTAGAATTTGAAACAAAAAAAGTTATAAATGAATTCCACGAGGGAGTGTGTGGAGGAAACCACACTTAGAGAGAAATGACTTATAAAATATTAAGAGACGGGTATTACTGGTCGAAATTAGTCACTGATGTAAACACTAAAGTCAGAACTTGTAATCCTTGTCAGTTGTTTATAGGCAAGAAAAAAATTCCGGCATTACCTTTAGTTCCAGTTAAAAATGAAGCTCTGTTTCAGCAATGGGGTCTTGATTTTATTGGAGAAATCCATCCACACTCGAGTTCTCAACATAGATGGATTCTGACCGCTACAAACTATTTTACTAAATGGGTGGAATCTATTCCTACACAAAACACAACAGACGCAATAGTGATCAGTTTTTTGGAGGAGAATATTCTATCAAGATTTGGCTGTCCTCAAAAAATAGTTACTGATAATTATTAGGCCTCCAAATCCATGGCCATGATAATTTTTTGCCAAAAGTATAACACTGTGCTAGGACACTCCATGACCTATTACCCACAGGGTAATGGATTAGCTGAGTCATCTAACAAAAGCCTAATTACTATAATTGAGAAAGTACTAACTGAAAATAAGAAAGAATGGCATGTACATTTAAAATATACCTTATGGGCTAACAGGATAGGCACAAAACAGTCAATCAGAATGTCTCCATTTCAGATGGTATATGGTACTGACATCATTTTACCCATAAATATAGTGTTGTCGGTAATGAAGCTCTGGAAATACTCAAAAGAAGAGCCAAATGATATCACTAGGAGGATAAATCAATTGATTGAAGTTCAGCAAAATAAGGCTCAAGTAGATGAAAAACAACAGAAATACCAAGATAATATGAAAGCCTTATTTGACCAAAAAGCTAAAAATAGGGAATTTCTCCTTGGTGATTTGGTTCTAAAATGGGAAGCCAGAAAAGAGGATGCTGGGAAATATGGTAAGTTTGATCAGATCTGGTGCGAACCATACAAAATTACAACTTCTGAGGGAAAGAATGCATTTTTGTTAGAAAATCTCGACGGAAAAATTCTTAACGCCCCTATCAATGGGCGATACCTCAAGCACTTCATGCAGTAATACATCTTCGAAATCTCATTGTACATACCGGTTTGTTTTCATGTTTTGTTTATAAATACCTTTCTTTCGGTAAGTTTTTATTTTTACTGTAAATACAAAAAGGTCAACTAGTAACACACACACACACACACACACACACACACACATAGATATATCAAAAAATGCAATAAGAAGGTTTCTAATCTACTAAAGTTCCTGACAACTATCATGTTTATCTTATTATAGGATACTTGTTGATAATCCAAGAGGCTTGAAATATCAAAAAGGTGACATGCATAGATACTCACGTTAAATGTTCCCCGAAATAGGTAATAAACTAACATTCTGCTTGGTTGGAAGTATAAACAACCACCGAGGTATGATTTTTTGTCTTAAAAACTCAAGTTAAGATTTTCCAGGAGATGTTAATAAGTAAGACAATAACCTTATGTTTACTAATACCATCAAAAAAACCTTTAATCAAAGAAATGAAAAGCAACTTTTAATTATCAAAATTTTTCTTTGGATAATATATATATATATATATATATATATATATATATATATGAAAAATAAGCAATAAAAAGAGTTTAAGGAAAAGTTTCAAGAATTGAGTAAGAAACTCGTTTAAGACTGATTGTACCTAAAAAAAAACATCTGAAACCTTTTTCTTTTTCCCTGTTCATGTCCAAGCTATTTCTTCACAAGATTCTTGATATCATCTCATGAGCTTCAGAGAGGAGAAAG
Organism: Picea engelmannii; assembly: GCA_009831015.1. Taxonomy (NCBI): domain Eukaryota; kingdom Viridiplantae; phylum Streptophyta; class Pinopsida; order Pinales; family Pinaceae; genus Picea; species Picea engelmannii. Next base: position 250,891 of record ML806789.1, on the reverse strand, counting down.
GTCTCACCTTAACTTTGGAAACTCATAAAAAAATGTTCAAAACGAGAATAGGTAAAGGTTTTATAATTCCCCTAACTTTAGCTGAACCGAAAGTATGTCTATTTTAATCCTAACTCTCTTAATGGTTCTAATAGGATTAAACTAATTGGTTTCACTCAAGGAAAGTCCCTGAAAAATATAATAAGAATTCCCCTTGAGAAATTCCCTAAAAGAAAAGATGTTTGAAGGTCAGAAGAGGATTAGTCTAGAGCAATTAAAGTGAGTTGACAGACCTCTGTTGTTAAATTTTAAACAAATATTTTCCTGGGTATATTGCATATCGATTGATTGCCCCCACTTCATGTTTTGAAACAAGACATATGGTGAAAGGAAATTCATAAAATGATTTCCCCCATATAGTCCAAAATATATGATGAAAGGAAATTCATTAAATGATTTTCCTCATCTTAGCATTTAAATGCTAAATTACTAATTGAAGTGGTGAAAGGAATTTCAATATGAGAAATCTGATAACTTCACCAGGGTACTGAATAGGCTCGCTGGCAGTGAAGCAATGTCTACATATCTGATAGGCTATTATACATGAATTACAAGATGCTCTGGTAGCTATTTCTCTTTTCGGCTAGATCTACATTCTAAGCTAATGGGACTCCCTAACTTAAAATACTCAATTACTTCACCTTGATGCAAACAAAATCAAATAAAGCCTGGTAGAATGATTAAGGTTGTTTTGATTACCTTATACAAATCTGAGGTCAGTTTTAGGAAAGGAAAATTATTATAATCCTAGCTCGAGATCATCGAATGATTTAGTTTTGAGAGTTTTCAAAGTTAAGGATGAAATCCTAAAATCTTGTTTTGTGCTTTCTTCAGAATGTGTTTCTCAGAACTGCAATAATGACTCCATTTACCCAATAAAGGAACTCGGTCTACATGTTCTTCTCGTCCCACAAGGAGACAAGATCCCTAGATGGAGCCTATGTTGAAACATATATATTTTCCTAAACCTTAGACTAAGATAAATTTCATTTTTTTTTTAAATAAAAAGAGCACAAAAATGCACTTGGATAATCATCGTGAAAATAAAGTCCTCCTATCAATCCAATGGTTTAAATGTCTTAGCAAGTTATGGAGCCGCCCTTTGTTTAAAAAAATTCAAAGCACTAAGACATTTTCCAAAGTTTCGGGTTTCGAGGTTTCACGATATAAGCAGTTTAATATACAATGAACTATGAAATCCTGATACATGAAGTCATGAAAGTTAATTTGAAAATTAAATTGAGTTAATTAGAACGATTAAGAATGTTTAATGGTAATTAAAACTCATCGTAATTTCGCGTTTCAAAAATCTCGCCTTAAACGACAGGTTAAAATCTCGATATGCAAAGACACAAAATCCTCTCTTAATTGCGATTAATTAAAAATGGTTAAACATACTTAACATAATTAATTTCAATCAGTCGCACTTTTGCAAATCAGGAAATTATCATGCATCACACCCAAAAAACCTCGAAGAATGAAGTCCTGAAAACATTAAGTTCTTAAGCATGTTTAATCTAAACCTCTAAACAAAAATTAACGATATAAATTGGATTTTCTCACTTTCGCATTTCAGGATTTTTCAATGCTATTACATCTAAAACTCCTAGTCACGAATCGCTGATATTGGACAACATTTATTTTGGATCAACATAAATATTTTATAGAGTAAGACGCATATCTCCAGTTGTACCCTCCTCATTAAAACAAATAAATTCATCGTCTATAGAAGCACGCTCGAGTTAAGGCAGACTGAGGGTGAATAAAAGTTTTTATTTCAAAATTCATTTTCACTCTGAGCAAAGAAGTGAGTTTTACTCAAGGAAAGCTTACACCTACTCCTCTGTAACAGGTATTCTCCTTTTATCACAGACATCATGGAACCCAGGAAAACATTGAATAAGAGTGATGAGGCCGGTGAATGTTCAAATCCGAACTCGAACGCTCTATTTGATACCACACCACATGATGTAGATTTAGTCAGATCCTCGACGCAGATTTTTGAAATCCTAGAGCGTGAGGTCATAAATTTCCCAGGTGATATTGGAGACGAAAAGACTGATAAGCACAGAACTAAACTCAAAGTTATAGAAGAGGTTGAACTTCATAAAATAGCTACACGGCTGAAGCTCATGCCATACAATGACATGATAAACTAGGCTATGGAGAACATCGACGTGCAGACCAGGAGCATCATAAATCAACAAAAGGCTATTGTCAGCTCTTTCAGGCCAAAACACATTCAAGTAATGTACAAGTTATCCCCTGTTTCTAAATACATTTATAATGCTGCATTCGTAGAAGAGTTTCAACGAAGGGAATGTGCAGAATTTGACCAAACCTATCCAAATATAATTAAAACATGGTGGGGAATTCCAGCGAAATTCAGAGATGATTCTCATGGAATTTATGCCACCACATCATTAAATGAATATATGGTCGATATAGCCATGATTCTATGTAGACTTTTCGGAAAGAAAAGCCCTACCCATTTCCCGGTGAAATGGATATCAATCTTGCATGAAGTAGCCAAAAGTTTCACTTTTGATTGGGCTAAGATTGTATCTGATAACCTAACCAAAGAAATTGATGAATACCAAATGGAAAAGTCAAAAGGACAACCTGCATATTTTTATATGTCTTCATATTTCATGGACGTCATATGTTATATGACTCCATTTCCCTTGATGAATTGGAGCTGGGACCCAACCTGTGCAGAACCCATCCATTTCTATCACTCTAAACTATGGAAAGAAAAAGTAAAAGATTTCTTTTATGAAATTTTCCACTATGTAGTGATTCCTGTTCATCAAATATTATATGGTTATCCACCCCCTCAGATTTCATAGAAAATCATGGGAAACCTTAAAATAGTTGCATATTGGTTTGTTGAAGAGAATTTATCTTATTATAGAGTTTTCATATGTTTGATTCCCCCTCATGCTCTCCCAAAGTTTCTTCCTGACAGACTGGTGTGCAGAGAAGTGGCATACCAAATAATAACAGCAGGCATTGACAAAGAGTTAAAAGAAGTTCAGAAGAAATTCTGGCCAGTTTTTCCTCTACAGATTGGAAGGTTTTCACTGCTAAATGTTGGCCATTCCAAGGTAGAAGCTGCAGCATTAGAAGACGTTAAACTAGTAGGCATTGATATCAGAAGGAATGATCCATATCAAATTGTGGTAAATCACCTAGCTCAATGCAATATGGGAACATATGAGCATGAAGACTCCCTCTGTGATGACATATTCAAAGGAATCAAAGTTTATGAGGAGGTACTAGGCAAGGTCCAAGCATTACCCCCTGACATACAGGACAACTTTTTCGCTTTTAAAAAACACAGGCGAATTGGGTTGCCCAAGATATTATAGGGAGAATCAATAATCACTCCTCTAGAACAAGAAAGTATACCTCCAGGTTTCCAACCAAATTCCTTTGGTAAACAAACTACTGAGGAACCCCAAAAAATCCTGAAGTGTCTTCGCAAGGATTAGAAAATTCATAGGCAGAACATCCAAAGTCTGAAACAGGTTTTAAATCTGAGATACCTCTAAAACATAATCAAATGATACTCCCTTTATCGTCAACTACTCCTGTTGATACCTCCAAAACAACAGAAGGAACACAATTCATAGAATTGGGTAGTCCTATTACAACATTAACCCCTATACAGTCAAGTTTAGGGATTCCCAGTCTTGAAGTTATATATGTAAGTGATCTTACCCCGATCTCTATTGAAGAGATACCTTCCTATGACTTCGTTTTTATTAAGAATAGGAAAGCTATGGTTAAACAAAAATGCATCTGAAAGAAGGCACTATGGTAAAAAAATACAGACTATTATTAGATGGGCAAAATTTGGAAGATGAAGATTTTGCTACAGAGGTGGCAGGCTCTTTGGGAGCATCTGCAATGACCAAATTATTTTCTGTTTATAATCTGAAAATAAGTATGATGCAAAGAAATTAGATGATAAGCCAGCTGCGATATCAAATAAGGAATATATAGAATAATGTCAAAAGCGAGGTCAACAAAGGACTCGAACAGGCAAGAGCCAACGACAGATAAGAAATCCAAGAAATTAAATCTGATCTTGAAGAAGAACACAAGACTGCTCAAGCAAGTCAAGGGAAGGTTATTCAACAAGAATAATTAGTAAGGCAGCTGCAAGCTAAATTGAGTTCTACTGAAATCCAGGTTATAAATATAGCAGTGTTTCAAGCCCAGGCGCTGGAAGTGCATCAGAAGATGGAAGTAGTACAACAAAGCCTACTTTCTAAGGTAGGGATCATCCAATCTTATTTCTAGGAAATGGGTCAATCATTAGATAATATTGGTTTCAGAGAAAAAGAGGCTAATTCGACCCCAAAAACCTTTCAAAAGGCAGTCGTATCTTCGGCTAGGGAAGAGGTACCCGTAACCCACAAATTGACTATCGCAGAACAAATCAGGGGTGATGTTATACTAAAGGCATGGGAGGCCAACATAGTCGAGAGTAATAAAATGGCTAAAGAAATAAAATAAGATTGTGAAGAGGCTTTTGATTTGTTAGATAAAAAATCACCAGGCATTGGAAAGGACGATTGTGTTGTAGTACTAGGACAAATCAATGTTATAAAGCATCAACTAGACATCAAAGAAATCTTAAATGAAGTTCAGATTGAAATTTCACAGTTGAAACAGGTTGACGTTGCTCAAATGCATAGGTGTTTGGTAAGTCCAAACCTACAGTTGCAGTCAATAAATTTTGAAGGTAAAAGGAGTGAAAACAGGTTGCCAAAATTACAGGGAAAGCTGCATCTTTTTGAGGCAAAGGATGTGACAGAGCCTTCTAGAATTTTAGTACAATTTCTAAGCAGGTGGGTCGAGTGTCTCGAGCAAGGTAAAGGAATTACTTCAAAGAAGTAATGAAGTAACACATGTATTCTCATTCTGTCAATACGAGAAAGATATAGAAAGGAAACAAGTGAAACGGTTCAAGTTTTTATTTTGTAACCGTTAATATCTAGGAGTAAGGAAAATTCCAACCGTCTAGGGTTGGCAACCTTTTGTATAAATATAATTTCAAAAGACTTGAAGAGGGATTTTTCCTGGCCGATTGTAATAGAGAGATCTCTCCTTTTCAAGAATTAAGACAAATGCAAACTAGAGACTCCATATTTCGTCAATCTTGAGTTATGTGTTCTTCTATTCTTTCGTATTCCAACATATTTATTTATATGTCTTTGATGAATGCTTAATCACAACTTAGTACAACATCTACTGTGGTTATATGTTTATTTGTTTATCTAATTGCTTATAGATTTTCCTCTGTATTTTCTATTAGAAAACACAAGACCTGAGAGTTATTTAGATTACCACATTTTATGCTTCATTAAAATTATCACATCCTTTTTCTTCTTCTGTATCAGAGTGAGCTTCTTTTGTGATTGATGCCTCACCTTGTTAACAACTTTATGTTTTTCTTTCATCACATTCATTAATTTAAAATTTGAATCAGATACGGAAAACAACCTCTGAATTGTTATACTATTAATTCAATTTTAGGATTTTTTCTCATATAATTGAAGACAAGAAAAAGAAAACATAAAAACAACAGATCTTTTAATTTTCTTTTCTCCATGACTGTACCTGTGGCAGGACAACCTAATATAAAACCCGGTCTCACAGATTAGACCAAAATTGCATTAACCTTGTTTCATACCATATTAGAGACTTCTAACACCCGGGTTGAACTTGAACGTTCATGGGCAATGATTGAACAGGATATAAGCATCCATGAACGTTGGGAAGCTAGGCAAAGACAACTCAAAAATCAACCATAGCTTAGTTCTGTAAAGAATTGACTTTCCTTTCATATTTTAAACTCTCTTTATTTTTCGAATTCCTTGACATTATACTTTGAAGCCTTAAGTATAAACTTAGGAACACCACCTTATATATCCACCATGGAAAATTGATGGTCATATTTTCAATTTTCCAAGGTAGCATTGATCTTATGAATACTTCAAGGAATGTCATTTACTATTGTTTCTTCCTGAATATTATGTAATGCCTGATTTTTGTTTTTTATTATAGTACAACCTCGATATAAGTGTGGTTCTTTGGAACCTCGGGACTAAAGAGGAAGCCTAACTTTCTTCCTAACTATATTGTTCATCAAATATGTAGGTTTATTTCTATTCTGAACTGATACACTTTGTTGTCCAATAAATTTGTTTCGCCTAATTGGTGCACTGTGTGTTGGTTGTCGATAATGCTTAAATTGTTTCTTCTTAGGATCAAACTTGTCCTTGTTTTTATGTTGCCATAATTTTGTATTTTCATATCTCTATTTAAATTGAGTAGAACATAGTTTATCATGCATTATTACTTCATCCATTGTCTTTGGATTAAGAAATTCAATTTTGTCTTTATATGCTTGAGGTAAATAACTCATAAAATTCTAAAATTTTTCCTTCTCCTTCCTAATGTAAGGTACATATCTCATCAGATTCACAAATTTAGTGACAAAGTATTCAATAGACATTTATCCTAGTTGAAGGTCATGGAACTCCTTATCCTTTTCATCATAGTATCATTTCGTTAAATATTTCAGTTTAAAATATTTCTTGAATATTTTCCAATTCAACTCACTATTCTTGATCTTATTAATTGCTTTTGTCTCTTTCCATCAAATAACAACTTTTCCGTTTAGTTATTACATCGTTAATATATCCCTCAAGTTTCCTGGGTAATTGTAGATTTGTAAATATCTACTCATGTTCAGAAGCCAAGATTTTTCTCCTTCCTCAGACTCACCATCAAAACTGGGTGGTCTAATTTTCTTAAATTCCCTAGTAATTCTTCCTCTTGCCATTTCCTTTTCTTAGTTTTGTGTATAATTCCATGCAAAGTGTTATTGTCTTAATCATCCTCACTACTTTCATCATTTAATGAATTTTTTTTATCATTGTTTGTTTGGTAATCATTACACTTGTATGACTCTTCATTGGAAAGTTCCTTTTTAGCATTACTGGAAGTATGTCTTATATGTTTTAGTTGTTTCATATCAGTCATGTTTTTAAGAAGAATATCATTTAAGTCTTCTTGTTCTTTACTAGCCTTGAATAGTTTTTCATTATCTGCCTTGATACTTTGTAATTATGCTTTTATGCTACACATAGTTTCCAAAAGTTCTATAGAGTTATCTTGAAGTTGCTCATTGTTTAGTCCCACATACATCTGTGATTCAATTGGTGTTGATCTACCAGGTTCTTCAGCCATGATACTTTATTATTTGATTATGATAAGTGAAAAACACAATTGACGTCAATTATTTTTCTTTTTATAGTTGTATAAGAAAAATTTTCTATTCATTTTGATCCCATAAGGCCATAATGTTTAAACCATGCTCTATAATAACCTGGGTTTTTGAGCCCCATATTAAATAATTTATTTTGTTAATCTATGAAAGGATAGAGTGCCCAAACAATTAAAAGAGGCCAGTGTGCCTAGGAAATGTAATGTTTTGATGATTATTATAATAAATACATCATTGGATGCTAGACGGACAAGGACAAGAGTTATAGGGGGCTATGATTCCATAAGAGAGGGGGCCTGAGGGGCTAAGTATTTATTTTATATTTTATTTTCCAACAATTTTTTTAATGGAGAGGAGTGGTTACATGAGCTTCTTGGGGAAGGCCATGTGGTTCTTGATTTGCAAGTAAAGATATAAACCCATCTTGTGGGTTGTCTGGGGGCTTATTCTTCACTCATTTAACTCACTCACTCATCGTTCATTTTTCATTGTTCATACCTTTCATTATTATCTCTCTCCATTCACTCTTTCACCCACTCTTCATTATTCATTCTTTTGATCTTGGATGGGGAGAGAAAAATGAATTGTGGAGAGGAACCATGGTTTGGTTGGTAGTAATGATTGTTGGTGTATTCCAAACATCAATTAATTCATGCATGTTTGAGATGCATCGACATGCGTTAAGTTGTTCCTACAACTACAAATATTGAGAGTCCCGGCATGGATATTCTTGACTAGGTGCACTGGATCCCTGGAAGGAGGTGGATAACCTAAAGGACTCTATGGCAGATAAGGGGGTCCATTCTCTTGGGTTGTGCAGGTTGGGTAGAAGAGAGTTGGTGTACTTTGGATTGATGTGTGTGCTAAGAATCCTATGAGAGCTTGAGTGATGACTGGTTTGGGAAGCTAAGTGACACTCTGGAATCGTCCTTGTGGACTCATAGCCCTGGCTCGAGGGCGCCATTATTGTTGAGAATTGGAGCAACAGTGTCTACGATTGGGTGGAACGTCCTTGGTCTGAAACTAGTTGATGATTCATTTCATTAAAGATAAGTGCTCTCTATATCATGGTTTCATTTACCTATATATGTTATTTCCATTGTGTATTTATTTATCTATGAAATTTGTATCTATAATATGCATTCTTGCTATTTATTGCGGTGCATGACATATGGTTCATTTATTTTACGTCATAGCATGAATATTGATGTATGCATGTGAATATTTAATTCATCTTTATTAATTAAAAATTTACCAGAATTCGAAATTAGTTCAGAAGTAGGCTTGAAGTAGCATTCCCGGCTTGTGGGTGGCTGGGTACATTATAGATTGGTATTAGAGATTCAAGTTGAAACACCAGAATGGTATGGGACAAAACTGTGGACATAGTATTATGGTTAAAAATGGATATGTCCTTGCGATATTAAAGCTCAGGAAATATATCACTGTAGAGATCAGACAGAAGCCAGAGCGTCTTGCAGAAAGTGATCCTTTTTGAAGGATCGTAGATTCATGGACATCCCTTTTGAATCTTGAGAGTGATCATAGTCGTTGATAGAATCCAAGTAAGAGATGTAAAAATCTAGAACTTCGTCGCTTTAGTGATTATGGGATACATGGTAGAAGCATGGAAAAGGCCGAAGTCGCGAAGTCTCGCTGGCCATCCGATCTGATAGGAGGCTCAGGAGAAATATTAGTCATTGGTTAGGGTCATCTGGCATTGACCACTTCGGGAAGTTAAATCCAGGAGAATCAAACCATTTTAGAACTTTTATAACTTGGACTCCCAGAATGTCGAAGTCCCAAAATATCATCGACCGTTAGATCGAGGGAAGAATTCAGGAGTAATGTAGCCTGTCAGATCTAGAGCATAGATGGTGGGATGTCTATTCAATTGATGATGTGTCATATGCCATGTGGTTGGGGTACTTTGTGGGGAAACATGTCACCCCGATTTAGTACCTTTTGGACCCTAACATGTTCATTTTTGAGTGACATGTGGCACACATGCCATGGGTCCATGTCACCATAGGTGATATCAACATGCAATTTCATCTCTCGGAGTATGGCCTACGGGGGTGTCCAACGTCTCTACCAACAAAATTTCTTAAGACCAAAGTCTCAAATTCACGTAAACCATCAATGTAAGATCCCTTCGAGACATTTCTCGAGCATTAGATCAAGCAGTGGAAGAATGGCATAAGCACTTCGACAGATACCACTCTAGGGGAGTTGAATGACTCGGGAGTTGTAATATACCATAGGCCCAGAGCACCGAAGTCCTGAAATGAATAAGGATCATCCATCCCGACACTTGATTAAGTCATGGTCGTTGGATCAACTAGTGGAAGGATAGCATAAGCGGAGGCGTTAACTGACGGTAAGAGGTGATCATCACTTTATGACTGCTTTGACATGTATCACTACGAGGAAGTTGGACAACTCGAGAGTTGTAATGTCTCGGAGTCCCGAAGTAGAGAATTCACGCGATTCGTTGATCTAAGACCCTCTGGGAGTTCCCATGACCGTATAATTTAACAATGGAAGGATAGGGTAAGATATTCGATGAGTATCACTCCGGAGGAGTTGACTGACTTGGGAGTTGTAATTTGTTCCAGAGTCCTAGAGTGTCGAAGTCCTGAATTGATTAAGGTCGTCCATCTTGTTAGCACTAGAGGTCACACCTAGACTATTGTAGATGTAAGCCTACTAATCATTTTAATATCAAGAGTAAATTAAGTTGTTATGTGGATCAAAAAGACTGAGTGAGGAAAAGGATAGGGAAGCAAGATGGGATTTAAAACAACTACAAATCCATAACATACCATTGGGCATGGATTCAAGTAAACACTCTATATATTGAAGGCACCTGAGCTGCACATCATATAATGAGCTTATATGCTAATTAGTATAAGAATAGAGAAAAAAACATGAAACAAAACATCCACCAGGAAGGGATCCTCTTTTCAAAATGAATGCAATGTACTTTAATTAAAATAATGACTTATAATCAATTACAATAGGTCCCCTGCTGCTCATGAATCTACAAATCAGAAGCAATAACTGATCCTCAATGACTACATTTTATTTCAAGTAATAAGGAAAACAAATAAAATACATATTTCAACATTCTTATAACACAACTCTCATGAGTCTTCAATAACTAAGAGGAATCAATACAACAATGCCCTCAGGCTTACAAATGAGTAACTAAAACTGCCCCTACTCTCTCAAGCCTCTCTTGACTCATGAATCCAACCCCCCTCTCCTCTTGTAAAATGAATATATATCCCTATAGGTCCTTTCCATATCACCCAATCTAACTCCAACCCCTTTCCCAAAATAGAAACAACTACAAACAAAAAATGACACGTTTTAACTAATTTACTAATTTTCAGGAGGCAAAATTATGAAAAATAGGCTTCAAAGTGACACTTGTAATTATCAAACTATAAAAGATATGTAAAATATGAGAACGGTTTTTGTATATAAACTCATTATAAATAAAAACCTCTCTTGGTTTTTGAAATTCATCTTCAGCTGGCCATAATATGTGTCACAAAAATATGTCTCAAATAGGGAATCATGAAAACTGAAAACATAGGGCTCAAAGATTATTTTGAATCTACCAATCTGTAGAACCTATGTGAAAAATGAAAGAGGTTAATGTTAATGGGTCCTTACTTGAAAATAAACTCCCTTGGATTTTGAAAATTCATCCCAGTTCACCAGGAAATGATTCTGGAAGTCAGCTGGTCAAAAATACTAGTTCAACAGTCCTAGAACAAAGTTTCCATAGCATATTCTGTAGCGCATTTTGTAACACCTATCTAAATTCACAGCACCTGAGCCAGTTCGTAGCGCCAAAGTAAAATAAAGTATCCAAATCCTTCCTGACCTCCAAACAAGACAAAAAATCTCATGGAGTACCTGATGGCTATGAGGTTGATGCTGGTAATTTTGAATTTGCACCAGGATGCTTGCAACCTATCCAACCTACAACCCTCTTCCTTAACTAGTTCGTAGTGCCAACTCAACTATAACTTGCATACTCCGAGGAGGTTGTTAGTTGATGGTATGCCATAATCCTTGGAGAACATGATCAATCTTATGTGTTAACACATATTAACATCATATTAAGTCATGACTGTCGATATTGTTGAATCCTCCAGATGAGTCGGGATCGTCCAGTCGACAGGAGATCAAATCTCAACTGTTTGATCTACCAGTGGAGTTAATATAGGTGTTCGATAAAGCTTAATCCAGGAGAAGTTGGAAGATTGAAATGGGAAGATCGTCGAAGGCCTAATTCCAGAGGACTTGGTCCTAGTGTGGGTCTCATGATAAGGTAAAGGGGTTAATTAGAGGTGTGAAGGGCCTAGTAGTAACCAAGCCCTCAGACATTTGCAAACAAGATCCTACGTATAAGAATAAGGGAAAAGTGCTAAAGGAACGATGCTAAAGAGTGAATAAGCCTGTGGTTTAGAGCCATGGTCACAAGGAAAGTGGGTTGAAGGAAGCACCTATGTAAAATTCAAATTATGTACTAGTTAAAGGAGTTGTGGAGTATTTTGACACGATTTTATTGCAAAACAAAAGAAAAGGGGTTGAAAGTGTTTTTTGTTTTGGGAAGCGATAACTTCCAACTCAAATATCGAATTAGGGAAATATTACAGTCATTGGAAAGATGATATAGAGGAGAATATCATGGAATTTTTATAATATAGAGAATGATAATATATTTATTCATGAATTGAGAAGAAAAGGGACCTGTAGCATTGCTTGGATTTTTTTTTTTATAATATGCATAATTCTAAAAAAATGGTTTCTTGCAAATTTTATAGAATTAGGGGGTGTAAACATATCAATTTAGTATAAGAATACATATTCAAGAAATAAAAGAAGTAGAGGGAGATTCCATCCATTATAAAGAGGCCAAAGGTCAAAATATCAGTGTTGGTAATGCGGAGATAGATTCCAGCGGACACCAGGCTAGAGGGGAGCAAGAAACATTGATAGAGACTGCGAGAATTCTGAAAGTAGAAGTGCAAAGTTACAAAGCAGGCAATGAGAGACTGATAAGAGAAAAAAATTAGATAAATACTCAAGTGATGAAACACTTAAATCAGTTTTAGAGGAAAATAAAGAATGTATCAAACTCAAAACGGGAGCAAGAGGGAAGATGTCATGAAAGAAGAGATGACCGCAGAAGAGTTGGTTATTCAAGAAGTGCTAACAAAAGTCATAGACATCACTCACCTCCCTACTCAACAAGGAAATTTTATGCATCTAAATATTCCCTAAGTATTCCATAGGTGTCTTCTGTTAGGCACCAAAGAAGAATACATGAATTGGACAATTTGCAAGGAGAGGTGAGGAAGATTAAGCCACCATCCTTTGATGGTGAAAAAGAAAGGGAAGATGATGTTGAAGCATGGTTTCTTGGACTCATGAGGTATTTTCAATTGCTTAACTACTCATCAAACCTAGAATCCATAATTTCCACATACCATTTACATGGGAAAGATGCTATGTGGTGGGATCAACTGAAGCAAGTTGAGAACATTAATGAGAGTAGGATCACTTGGAATTAGTTCAAGAAATGTTTTTAGAAGGAGTACCTTTTAGAGCATATCTATGACAATAAAATGCAGGATTTATTTGAGCTTAGGCTAGGAAGAATGACCATGGGAGAGTATGAAAATAAGTTTGTGAGGATGCTAAAGTATGTGGGGTTTATAAAATATGAGAAGGTGAAAGTACAAAGGATTTTGAGTGGACTTCCATCCTTTAATAAAGAGAAGATTCAATATGATGAACCTAGGACTTTGACTAAGAACATTAGGAAGGCTAAGTGCATGTATGAGCAAGGAAAGGGAAGAGAGTCTTTGCAAAAATATTGGAAGGATAAGAAGAAGGAGAAGTCTGATCAAAGAAATAAAGGATTCAAACCTCCTTTGAATAGAAATAGCTCAAATAAAAATCAGCTCGACCAATATGCTAAGGATAAATCCAAGAGAGAAGACTCGGGAAAAAGGAGAAGACCACTAATCCAATGTTGGGGATGCAAAGAAGATCACCTGTATAAGGATTTCCCTCAGAGAAAGGACAAAGTGAATACCATGCACAACATTCAAGAGGATACAACAATAGAAGACATGTGAAGAATATATGCAACCTTAGATGATCAACAAGCATAGTACCAATCCAATATGATCGAGGTGGAAGGTAAAATCATTACTCAACTTGTTTCTATTTTAGTTGGTTCAAGAGTAAGTTATTGTTACATTGATCCTAAAATAATGGATAGGTTACATTTGGAGAAAAGTAAGCTTAAAAAATCAAGTTTGGTTCAGCTAGCAATTGGAACGAAAAGGAGAATCCATGATATGGTCAGAGGTTGTTCCATAAGTCTTAATGGTGTGAATACTAATGTTGATCTAAATATTATACCATTGGGGTCTTATGATATTATAATTGGAATGGTTTGTTTGGAAAAACATCACATTGTCCTAGGGTGGAATCACGAAGGTGGGTTACACTTTCGTGACAATCGGGTCTCCAAAATTTCGAAAAACCTTTTTTCGGCCGAACTAATAATATTTTTCGGCCGAAAGATACTATTTTCGGTCGAAAAAATAAACATCAAATCGAATGGTGCAATAACCGCCCCCTCAATTTGCGTGTAGAAATTTGGTTGGCCGGATATTTTCTTTCTGGCAATACGTTTTCGACTGAAAGATAGTTTGGACGAAATATTATTCGGCCGAAAACTAGTTCGGCCGAACTATCTTTCGACTGAACTATCTTTCAGCCGAACTATCTTTCGGCCGAAAGATGGTTAATATATTACCCATAGATTGAATTTGCAATGTTTTCAAAAAATTGTTGGCGTAATCGCCTCTGCGAGAGCTCTAATTTGTGAGTTCGCGGAGCATAAATTTGTGAGGTTGCGAGCGTAAATTTGGTTGCGAGTGTAAATTTGTGAGGTCGCCGAGCGTAAATTTGTGAGGTCGCGAGCGTAAATTTGTGAGGTCGCCGAGTGCCGGTGGAGGACGTCGAGAGGTCACGAGGTCGTGGAGAGGTCATGGAGAGGTTGCGGAGGTCGCAGGGGTCGTGGAGAGGTCGCAGGGGTCGTGGAGAGGTAAGTTTCCTGTACTGTTCAAATTTTTGTTTTAAATGTATGGTAAAAATTTTTGTTTTAAAATGTATGGTAAAAATTGTTTTAAAATTTTTGTTTTAAAATGTATGGTAAAAATTGTTTTAAAATGAACTGGTTTGAAGACATTATAAAAGTTTACTACCTAAATGAATGATATATTTTAAAAAATCTGCTCGTCAACTTCGATGCCATCGCCTAATGTAAAACAAAATACAAGAAGATCATTTTGCGATATTAAACTTTTTTATGAAGCTGCTCATGTTAGCCCTTTCGAAGTCCAATCCAAACCATCTGTGAGACGAATTGTCCCTGTGAGATTGTTTGTTCTCTTTGTTATCCCTGCCAGATCATTTTTCCTCTTTTTTGGTGTTAGATAATGGCACACCGGAGGCCCTGTCAGGTTTCTTGTCCTCTTTAATGGTGGTAGATAACGGCCCAGGGAGTGCAAGCTTACTCACAACACTTTTCCCTACTTACACAAATCACAACATGTTATTGAAACTACCAATAGAAATATAAAACACATGCAGGCACCTTAAATCCAAGTTCAACTCAAAATACAAAATGAATCCTACCAATACTTCCAGTGTTGGTGTCGAGCATCTGAGCATGAGATTCTTTCCACCCAGGCAAAGCTTTATCTGCTTTTATACTCCACTCGTTGTCAAACTGCTCGATTTCATCTGGAGTGATATCAACATGCATAATACTTAGTACTTAATGCAAGTGCACCAGAGAAAGATCAGGGAATCTATCTACCATATAAACATCGTCAGAAACCCATCTAAAACCTAGATTTAATAAACAGATAGACTGCAAGACTTAAAATTGTACATCTCTGGTCCAGAGAAATTCTCTATAGGAACTACTAAATATAATCAATGGATTAAATACTGGAATTCTAATATGCACAGGCTCGGGAGATATAAACTCATATATTGAGATTCAAGATATGCAAGATCAAGGGTTGTAACTAGCTTCAAAATCATTGTATTAAATGCTAGAATTTGAGACAGGCAAGCTCAAGCACCACAACCTGATGAAGCTAAAACCATCTAATTAACCAAGGATTAAACGGGTCTGTGTGCTAATTTATATTTAAGTGACTAAACAATGTCAAAAATTTTGCTAGCTTACCTTCATCCATATTATGCAATGTTTCCCTCGTCTCGACCCTTCCATCCGAATTTAGTTTTTTAGTAATAGAATGGCCCTGCTCACAACAACTTTCTGTCAGCTTCTACAATATCTATTCAAATTCCTTCTTAATCAAATTCCTTCAAGTTTGAAATCTGAGCAGAACAATAAAAATATGTAAAAGATTTATATCTCTAGTTAAGACCTTATCTTTAATTCCTCTCGATATCCTTTTGGTTGCGTTGCTCATTGTGGTATCCGCTTCCATATGCTTCTCGTGAGTCACCTGCAGCAAAATAAGACAAAAACAAAATACCAAGTAATTGTATATTTAAAATGCCATCAAAGACATTATTTGATAAATCTGTTTGTGGGCTGGACTTGGCATTTCAAAATGCTTCTCCAATCAGCATGTTCTAGCTTCTAACTGAATTTTATGGGGGGAGGGTTTTAGCATAATTCCAGGATTTTTTTTAATAACCTAATTCTTCAAATTGTGTTTCCTAGAATAAAAGCCATTTTGTTTTTGTAAGGACAGCCTTTGAGAAATTGTGTTTCCTAGAATAAAAGCCATTTTGTTTTTGTAAGGACAGCCTTTGAGAAATTGTGTTTCCTAGAATAAAAGACATTTTGTTTTTGTAAGGACAGCTTTTGAGAAATCTGTTTGTGGGCTAGACTTGGCATTTCCAAAAGCTTCCCCAATCCACGTGTTCTAACCGCTTACTGATTTTTGTGGGGGAGGGTTTAATCATAATTCTAGGATTACTGTTGTTTCTTATAACAAAAGCCAGTTTGTTTTTGTAAGGACGACCTATTGAAAGTTGGGGTGTTGATATTATATATTGTACTAATTGGCAATATTGGAAATCGTTGACAGCCAAATTAAAATAACCAAAATAATAGAAAATCTACGAATTGAGCTCATAAAATTTTCCCATTAAGGTAAAATGGTTAATGTGTTGTCCTACCCCATCATGACCCATTCTCCTTGTTGTTGAGGATGTATAGTATGCCTCGTTTTTTCCTCCATAGGTTACTTTGGAGCTTTGGAATGAGAAGGTTTGAGATGATGACTGCCTTGGATAAGAATTGTTGGTTCCCTGGTATACACTCTGGTTCCCCCTCTACCTCTGCGTTCTCTGTCCTGAGTAGAATAAAAATACATTCCATCAAGTAATAATGTAAATAAACAATGATACTAGATTATAGGAATCCCTGACTGTATATATGTCCTTTATTTACTGGGGTTTTATGGATTCCATTCTCATTGTTTTGATCCACCAATAAAGGAGAACTCTAGATTTTTTTTTTATCGGATGCAACAAACCTGCCCCCAATTTTTAATTTCCTTTTATAATCCAATGCACTAAACAAGCCCTCCTCCAAATCCAAGTATTACAATGCACCCAGACCTAAGGGACAAAAAAAAACTAGGCAACCTTAATTTTAAGGGAAAAAAAAAATTATAGTCCAGTGCAACAACCGTGCACTTCCCAAATCCGAAAGAATTACAATTCACTAAGACTTAAGAAGAACCCTAGGGTGCCCACGAACATAGAAACACATATCTCAGATATTGATTCTATACCTGTGTTGCCTTTGTCATCATCTGGATCTTCAATAATGGGTTCCTGGCTCGATTCGTTACGCCCATCCTCATGATCATCCGACAACTCTTCAATCATAGGACTCCTTCGAACAGACTGCATTTTGGCCATCCATATATATTAAATTCACTAGCCTCTAACAAATTAGTGTAAATTTATGAAATCCTCCCTCGAATAGCAAGAAAAATGGAAAAATAATTATGCATGCCTTCAACCACTCTAGAAATCAAAATTTGAGAAATTGTGTCCCATTCAATACAGTCACAAAATGAAATTAACATAGTGCTAAATAAATTTCTGTGGAAAAATACCTGTGGCACCTCATACTCCTGGTCATTAGTGAAACCATTCTGTCTACCGAAGAATCCTTCCGGCCCAAAAATACTAGCGCTTCCAAATGGCCTCGTGAAAAATGAAACCATACTAGCGCTTCCAAAATTTTAAAACAAAAAGTTTTAAAATGTATGGTAAAAATTTTTGTTTTAAAATGTATG
>ML806789.1:187110-211806 GCA_009831015.1 Picea engelmannii | reverse complement strand
GTGATAAAAAAAAATTTGAAAAATAGTCATTGGAAAGCTAACACAATTCTTCACAAGTTTTGTTTTTACTGTAAAGTGAAATTCTAAATAAAAAAAATACTTTAATATGTCGGAAGTTGAATAACTTGTGAAAATACAGTTTTTTTTTCTCATAAAACAAGCAAAAGTGTAACCCACCTTCATGATTTCACCCCCTAGATTTTCATAACAAGACATTTACATGTCTTGATGTTTCATAAGGGATATTTCAGCCTTACAGCTGAAGAGATGTTTTAGAAAAGGATGTCAATTGTATGTAGCCCATGTGGAGGAATTACAATAATTTGAATATGTATTCCAAGAACTACCCGCGTTGTCACCAATGAGGGAGATAGATTTTTATATTGATTTAGTGCCAGGAGCTGCCCCGGTATCAAAAACACCTTACATAATGGGTACACCAGAATTAAAAGAATTACAAATCCATTTGGAAGAATTGTTGAAGAAAAGGTACATATGCCCAAGTGTTTCACCTTGGGGAGCACCAATACTCTTTGTCAAAAATAAGGATGGAACCTTGAGGTTATGTATTGACTTTCGATAACTGAATAAATCCACTGTAAAGAACAAGTACCCTCTACCCATAATTCATGACCTCTTTGATCATCTAAGAGGAGAAAAGATATTTTCAAAGATAGACTTGAGATCGGGATACCATCATGTAAGAATCAAAGAAGAATAAATCCATAAGACAACCTTTAGGACCAAGTATGGGCATTATGAATTTGTAGTGGTGCCATTTGGACTTTCCAATGCAGCAATTGTCTTTATGTGCTTAATGAATGGCATATTCGGAAATTATTTGGATAAGTTTGTCATAGAATTCTTGGACGACATACTTGTCTATTCTAGGTCAGAGGAAGAACATGAACATCACCTAATATTTGTATTGCAAGTGCTGAGGGAACATCAGTTGTATACCAAGCTCAGTAAGTATTCTTTTTACCAAGAACTGATCCATTACTTGGGACACATTATTTCAGAACAAGGTATAGCAGTGGATCCAGAGAAGATTGAAGCCATTAGAGGATGGCCAACACCTAGGAATGTTTTAGAATTCAGATATTTAATGAGGTTAGATGGTTACTACATAAGATTTATAGTAGGTTTCTCTAATATTTCTCATCCCATCACTTCTTTGCAAAATAAGGGAATTAAATTTGAATGGACAACAGAGTGTGAAGAGAACTTTAATCTGTTGAAAGAATTACTTACTAGTACTCTTATTTTAAATATCGTTGACCCAAATGGAAGTTTTGTTGTATGTACAGATGCATGCAAGGAAGGACATGGTGGAGTCCTCACTCAAAATGGACATGTCATTAGTTATGAGTCCATAAAGCTTAAAGAGAATGAGAGGAACTATGCCACACATGACTTGGAACTTGTTGCCATTGTTCACGCTTTGAAGATGTGGAGGAATTATCTCCTACAGAAGATGTTTGAATTAAGAACATACCATAGTGGTCTGAAATATATTTTTGAACAACCAACTTTAAATGCAGGAAGATGATATGGTTGAAGTTTTTAAGTGAATACGATTTTGACATCAAGCATATCAAAAGAAAAGAAAATAAAGTTGTTAATGCACTTAGTAGAAGAGTACATCTCATGCATTCTACAACTGTTAGTATGCATCCGTTAGATTTAAAGAGAATAATTTTCGACGTTGTTGTCACATATCAACATTACCTATGGGTAAATGAAATCTTACGACAAGAAAATGTGCAACATAAAATTAAAGAATATGAGATGAAGGAATATGGATTACGTATGTATCAAAATAGAATTTATGTTCCTAGTTCCGAAGAAATTAGGAATTTGGTATTAAAATAAATGCATAATGTTCCATATGTCAGACATCTCGATTACCAGAAAACAATTGCAGTAGTAAGAAGCCAATTCTTTTGGCCAGGAATGAAAAACGATGTTGTTGATTACATTTCCAGATGTATGTAATGTCAGAGAGTGAAGGTTGAGCATAAGGACCCAATGAGTTTGCTACAACCATTACCAATTCCAAAGAAGAAATGGGAAGTGGTAACCATTGACTTTATAACTAAATTGCCTAGGACAACAAGACAACATTATTTAATCGTGGTAGTGGTTGATAAATTGACAAAGGTTGCCCATTTTGTTCCTGTAACAACGACTCATACAACAACCAATATTTCATAAATTTACATGAGGGAGATTGCTAGGTTGCATGGGATACCTAAGGCAATTGTCTCAGGCAAAGACACAAAGTATACTTCAAATTTATGGAGGGGATTGTTTAAAGAATTTGGTACAAATATGAACTTTAGCAAAGCATACCATCTACAATTAGATGGGAAGACAGAGATAAAACAAGTAATTGAAGACATGTTCAGAATGTATGTGATGGATAAGCCATCTAAGTGGGGAGATTACTTGCACTTGGTTGAGTTTTACTATAATAATGAGTATCAAGCTTCCTTGAAAATGATCCCATTTGAAGCTTTGTATGGTAGGAAATGAAATACTCTAGTGAGTTGGGACAACCCAACATATAGAGTGGTACTTGGGCCATAATTGCTCAAGGATATGGAAGACTTGATGGTTAGAATTAAGAAGAATTTAAGGGCAACTCAAGATAAACAAAAAATTTATGTAGATAAGAACATGACAACTAGAGAATTTAAAGTGGGAGAGCATGTGTTTTTAAAAGTGAATCCCAAGAAGAGCTCTTTGAAGTTGGTTAGTTGTACAAATATTACAACCAGATTCTGTGGTCCATTTGAGATATTGGACATAATAGGGTCAATTGCATACATGTTTTCATTGTCTACTTCCATGAATGTGCATAACGTATTTCATGTCTCTTTGCTAAAAAAATGTGTACATGATCTTAACCATGTTATTGATTGGCATCTGATTCAGGTAGAGACAGAGGGATACTTTCAGGTCCAACCAATATTAATATTGGACATAAAAGTCAAAATTATTTGGAATCAAGTTATAGAACTAGTAAAAGTCCAATGGATCTTCTACGGTCCTGAAGATGCTACTTGGGAGCATGAAGATTCCATGCGGGCAGAGTACCCACAACTTTTTGAATAAATTTTGAAATTTTGTTTTCTGTTTTGTATATGCTGTGAGGACATTGCCAAAATAAGGGGGAGGGGATGTAACACCCCGGGTTTTTAAGCCCTGTATTAAATAATGTATTTTGTTAATATATGAAAGTCCAGAGTGCCCAAACAATTAAAAGAGGCTAGTGTGCCTGGGAAATGTAATCTTTTGATAATTATTAATAATAAATACATCATTGACTGCTAGACGGACAAGGAAAAGAGTTATAGGGGGATATTATTCCACAAGAAAGGGGGCTTGAGGGGATAATTATTTATTTCGTATTTTATTTTCCCATAATTGTTTTAATGGAGAGGAGTGGTTACATGATCTTCTTGGGGAAGGCCATGTGGTTCTTTATTTGCAAGTAAATATATAAACCCATCTTGTGGGTTGTTTGGGGGCTTATTTTTCACTCATTTCTCTCACTCACTCATTGTTCATTATTTATTGTTTACACCTTTCATTAGAATATCTCTCCATTCACTCTTTCACCCACTCTTCTGTTAGGGACCTAACCCCTCACATAGGTAGAATAATATATTGCATGTAATAAAATTCAATATTAATAAGGCCTAGCAATAAGGAAGAATAAGTCAAATGTAAGAAGACATAATAGAATCTTCCACTTCTAGAAGGATCTTCCTCTAGATTGTTCTTTTAGATATACATATTTAGTATAAATAGGAGTAGAGGGTATGAGAAGTTTTGTCTTGAATATTATTATAATAGAGCTCTGATCTGCAGGGGGTTGCCCCCTCGATGAGGCAAGTGAACATTTCTCTCAGTAATCAAAGTGCTCTTTTTGGTGTTATTCTGGTATTATTTTGGTATTATCGTGGTGTTGTTCTGGTTATATTGTTGTTTATATGCCATTTCTAGCTAATTATTGCTATTCTTCATACTATTTTATATCTAGAATATTCAAGTGGTATCAAAGAACCTTCTTCGACCGGAAATTGTGGGTTAAAGTTTTTTTAGGGTAGAGACGTATTCCGACATCTTTAAACTACAAACATCTGTTGTTACACACATAAAACTGTGGTCAGAGATTCATACACGCAGGAAATACAAGTTGTATTTATGCACACATTTGTTGGCCACCCTTTTAACCTTTGTTGGTACCCCTTCGAGTGGTAGCGCATCAGAAAACACCTGTATATGGATCAACCTAGATATTATGAATCCCTCCATAGATAAATCGATCGGCCACCTGAATGCTATAGTGCCACCAAGAACAACATTCAGGAAGATACTCTCTAGTACCTGGGTAGTCGGGTAGTGCGACTAAGGGCACGATCTATCCTCCTTAATTGGTGCCCTGAGATATTGGGTTGAGTACTACTATTGGATCCCGCATGTATATCAAAGAGATATAAAATAGGGAAAACCCTTGTCTGTAGAACCCTTGAATACCCTAACCCTTGGGACGGAAACAAAAGCAGAACATATAAGATATATTGCCGCACAACTATGTCTCTTGCATTTGGGTTGCGAAATTACTACACTTTTCTTCCTGTTAAGCATTTGGGAATTTCGTCACTACAGTATTCTTCAGATCGAAGTATAACTCCGTAGAAGTAAAATAAAAATAAAAATAAATAAATAAAAAAGTCTGGATCCTGTTGGCATCATTATTTTAGACCTATCTCGTTGGATTCCTCTCTTCGCCCTTATCGCATTCATACCTATCATTTTTAAGAATTTTTTTTCTCATGGACCCGACCCCCTTGAAACACCCTTATTTGGAATTTACCCCATTGGATTCCACTCGTTTCCATGATTTTTGTGATACACTTCACCCATAACCCATTTTCTGTGTGGTCCCACCTGCCCCTTTTCGTGTTCCCTCTTCATCATGACCCACACTCGTAGCCAAGACTTGCAAGCTCCCTTCAATGATTTTCACTCTAATTGCATAGAAACCCAACAAGAAGTGATACATCTCAGTGCCAATGTTGCCACTGTCAATAAAAACATGCGTTCCTCCATCGATGCCAAAATAGAGGACCTCAAACAAGACCTCAAAAAATACCTTGCTACCCATTTTGAATCCTTCAATACCCAATTTTTCTCCTTCACTATGATGATATGTGCCAAGATGCATATCCCTAAAGATCTTCCCTTATCCAACCCACCTTTTCAAACCAAAGGTGAAACTTCCTCTCATTCCCTGAATTTTCAGCCCCATTACTTTCATCATGACCTACGCCTTCCGCATGTGGATGTGATCAAATTTGATGGCTTGGATCCCACTGGTTGGGTAACTCAAATGGAAAATTCTTTCTCTTTGTATGGAATTAAAAATGAGTTGGTCATAGTCCGGTATGGTGTTCTCCATCAAGATCAAGAACGTTGGCAATGGTGGCAATGGAGAAAAATGACCGCCAAGGGTATGTGGCTTGGACACACTTTGTGGAAGATATTTATGAATGCTTTGACACTGACACCAACCATTTAGGTAATTTGACAAAGTTGAAACAATTTGGCATAGTGGAAGACTTTATAAGCACCTTTGAATGATTGGCTTTCCGTATAAAGGGCATGTCTAATGCTTTTTTTCGAGAATGTTTTATCGGTGGCCTGAAGGATGAGATTCGTGCCCATGTCCTCATGGATCGGCCTTAGAGTTGGGTAGACGCTACTAAAAGAGCTAACGAATCACAACATATTGTCTCTTCTCAAAACCGAAAACCCTCCTTTATTCCTAGCACTAAACCAATCACTCCCACTCCTCCTAATACTACACTAAAGATCTAGAAATTGACCAGGGAAGAAATGGATGAGCGCCAACTCAAAGGCCTTTGTTATAATTGTGATGACAAATATTTTCCTAGGCACAAGTGTAATGAACACAATATTTTTATGTCCATCTCAGAGGATGTTTCAGAAGACGTGTTGAGGATCCCCTTGTGGCTGTGTCACCTGAACCCACTGACATGACCCCTCCCTCAGACCCTCCCAAAGTAGAACCGGTCATTTCCCTAAATTCTCTCACTGGCCTCTCTTCTCCCCAAACCCTCAATATAATTGGTTACATTAAGCATAGGAAGGTCATAATTCTTGTTGATAGTGGAAGCACCCATAATTTTATTCATCATCGCATTGCCCAAGAAACTAATTTATATATCTTTGTCATCAATAATTTTCAAATCATGATTGCCAATGGAGTGTCCATAAAATGTGGAGGGCATTTTGAAAATGTGCATTTCCAAATTGGTCAGTACCACATGAAATCTTATATGTTTCTATCGACATGGGAGGTTGTGACATTGTGTTGGGTGCAAAATGGCTAAGGACTATGGGTCCCATTCTCATGTATTTTAAGGAATTAACCATGCAATTCGACCAGGAGGGCCAACATTATAAGTTCCAAGGCATCATTGTTGGTTCCTTGAAAATCATCAGTTCCCATTGCATGGAAAATATACTCAAAAAAGGTCATTATGGAATTGTTTCACAACTCCATGCCATTCAAGTGACTAAGACATCGTTTGTGCCGCAGGACCTCCAATCCATCCTCTCTAAAAATTAAGTGTTTTTTTCCACTCCCCAGGGACTCCCTCCTTCCTGTGGTGTTCATGATCATTCCATTCCACTTGTCCTCGGAAGCCTTCCTCCCAATATCCATCCCTATTGTCATCCCTTTGCCCCAAAAAATGAAATTGAGAAAATTGTTCAAGAATTTCTCAACGCAGGTGTTATCTTCCCAAGTACGAGCCCCAACTATTCCCCTGTGGTCATGGTTCTTAAGAAAGAAGGTTCTTGGCATATGTGTCCTGCCTTTTGTGCCCTCAAAAAACTCACCATTAAAGACAAATTTTCCATTCCTAACATTGATGACCTCTTAGATGAATTGAGTGGCACCTAGTTCTTTACTAAACTTGATCTTCTTTCTATCTACCACCAAATACGTATGAACGAGGAATACATTCCCAAGACTACATTTAGAACTCATGAGGGCCACTATGAGTTTTTGGTCATGCCCTTTGGCTTTTGTAATGCTCCCTCCACTTTACAAATCCTCATGAATCATGTATTCCATCCTTTTCTGTGTCATTTTGTCTTAGTTTTCTTTGATGATATCCTCATCTATAGTAAAACCTGGACAACCCATCTTTCTCATGTGGATCGAGTTCTCCATCTACTCTCTCTGCACCAAATTTTCCTCAAACAATCTAAATGTGCTTTTGGCACCTTAGAAGTTGAGTAGTTGGGTTATCTTGTTGGCAAGCTCGATGTCAGAGTGGATCCTAAAAAGATTGAAGATATGCAAGATTGGCCTCACCTAAATAATCTCAAAATCTTGCGTGGATTTATGGGTTTAACAGGTTATTATCACAATTTTGTTAAGAATTATGTAAATATTGCGGCACCTATCACTGCTCTACTTAAAAATAATTATTCCACTTGGACTCCAACAACTGCTCGGGATTTTCAAACCTTGAAGATGGTCATGTGAACCACTCTAGTCCTGGCCCTTCCTGATTTCATAAAGACCTTTTTCCTAGAATGCGATGCTTTCGAGAAAGGAATTGGAGTAGTCCTTATGCAAGAGGGTTGGCCTTTGTCCTTTACCAACAAACAATGGTCAGAGCGACATTTGGACAAATCAATCTATGAAAATGAAATGTTGTCTATTCTACATGTCATGGATCTTTGGTGCCCTTATCTATTGGGGAAATGCTTCCAAATTAAGACATATCATCAAAGCCTCTAGTATTTTCTGAAACAACGCCTTACCTCCCTAAAGCAACAAAAATGGGTGACTAATCTCTTTAGATATGATTATGAGATCATTTACAAGAAAGGAAAATACAATGTGGTTGTTGATGCACTTTCCAGAAAATATGAAGATGAAGGGTCCCTTTTTTATCTCTCCTTCATTGTACCAGATTGGCTCCAAGCTGTTCACCAGGAATGGCTACACGATCCCAAAAACTCACATCTAATACAACAATTGCAGGCCAATTATCCAGTTTCCCTAGGGTACTCTTAGCTCAATGATGAGCTTAGATACAAAGGCCATTTGTACTTAAGTAAACAGTCAAAACTTAAATCCATGGTACTTTCTGAGCTTCATGCTACACCCATGGTTAGGCACTCAGGGTTTACCAAAACCTATGACCGGGCCAAACGTTCTTTTTTCTAGGATGGTATGAAATAGGACATTCGAAATTTTGTGGTCGAATGTGATGTTTCTCAACACAACAAGGGAAAAACAGTCAAAGCTCCTGACACACTACAACCACTTTTGATTCCACCTGATATTTGGAGGGATATCTCTATGGATTTTATTGTAGGCTTACCTAAATCGAGCAATAAATCAGTCATTATGGTGGTAGTTGATCGTCTTTCCAATTATGGTCATTCTTGTGCTCTTCAACACCCATTTACAGCCTTCACTGTGGCTCAGATTTTGATGGATTAGGTCTTCAACATTCATGTCCTGCCTCATTCTATTGTTTTTGATCGCGACCCAACTTTCACCAACAATTTTTGGCAAGAACTGTTCAATCTACAAGGCAACCAATTGTATCTCAGCACAACTTATCATCCCTAGACTGATGGTCAAACTGGAGTTTTCAACAAGTGTTTGGAAACATATTTGAGGTGTTTTGCATCAAAAAGGAAAAACCAATGGGCTCAATGGTTACCACTAGCTGAATGGTGGTACAACACTTCTTACCATACAACTACCCGTATGAATCCTTTTGATGCAATATATGGAAAAAATCCACCTTCAGTTCTCTCATACTTTCCAGGTGTCTCGAAGGTCTAGGCATTTTACCAAACATTTACAATTCGAGAGGCTATTCTCCGTACCCTAAAGAGAATTTGTTCATGGCCCATAATCACATGAAGCAACACTCATATCAAGGTCACTATGAATGTCAATTTGCAGAAGGATATCAGGTGTTTCTTCGACTGCAACCTTACAAGAAAAATTCCGTCAAGGATGACCATTGTCAGAAACTAGCGCCCAAATTTTATGGTCCTTATACTGTTCTCAAGCTTGTGGGACAGGTGGCCTATCAGTTAGCTTTTCCTAGTCATTCTAGGCTCCATCCTATTTTTCATGTGTCCTTCTTAAAGAAGGTGATTGGAACTAAGTCCCAAACTCAAACCAACCTTCCTGAGTTGGATGAAGAAGGATCCAGTTGGCTACAACCACAAGAAGTTTTGGACCAATGTGAGCTTCATCTGCATCAACACACCATCAAGTAATTAGTCCAGTGGAAATATACAACTCTAGCAGATGCCACTTGGGAACCAACTACCATTTTGCAACAATTTCCTCATCTCAAGGCTTGAGGAAAAGGTTGTTTTTAAGGGGGAGGACATGTTAGGGACCTAACCCCTCACATAGGTAGAATAATATATTTCCATGTAATAAAGGTCAATATTAATAAGGCCTAGAAATAAGGAAGATTAAATCAAATGTAAGAATACCTAATAGAAGCTTCTGTTTCTAGAAGGATCTTCCTCTAGAGTGTTATTTTGGATAGACATATTTAGTATAAATAGGAGTAGAGGGTATGAGAAGTTTTGTCTTGGATATTATTGTAATAGAGATCTGCTCTGTTGGAGGTTTCCCCCTCAAAGAGGCAAGTGAACATTGCTCTCAGTAATCAAAGTGCTATTTCTGGTGTTATTCTAGTACTATTTTGGTATTATTGTGGTGTTGTTCTGGTTATATCATTTTTTATCTACCATTTCTAGATAACTATTTCTGTTCTTTATACTATTTTATATCTGAAATATTACATCTTCATTCTTCATTCTTTTGATCTTGGCTGGGGAGAGAAAAATGAATTGTGGAGAGGAGCCATGGCTTGGTTGACATTAATGATTACTGGTGTATTCCATCCATGAATTAATGTCTGCATGTCTGAGATGCATCGACATGCGTTAAGTTGTTCCCATAGCTATGAATCTTGAGAGTCCCAGCATGGAGATTCTTGGCCAGGTAAATTGGAGCCCTGGAAGGAGGTGGACATCCTGAGGGACTGCGTGGAAGAGAAAGGGGTCCATCCTCTTGGGTTGTGCAGGCTAGGTAGAAGAGAGTTGGTGTACTTTTGATCGTTGTGTGTGCTGAGAATCATGCGAGAGCTTGAGTGTTGACTGGTTTGGGAAGCTAAGTGACACTCTGGAACTGTCCTTGTGGAATTATAGCCCTGGCTCAGGGGTGACATTGTTGTTGTTACTTGGAATAATAGTGTCTACGGTTGGGTGGAAAGTCTTTGGTATGCAACTAGTTGGTGATTCATTTCATTAAATATAAGTTCTCTCTCTGTCATGGTTTCATTTACCTGCATATGTTATTTCCGATGTGTATTTTTCTATCTACGAAATTCGTATCTATAATATGCATGCTTGTTGGTTATTGCAGTGCACGAGATATGGTTCATTTCTTTTATGTGGCAGCATGAATCTTGATCTATGCATGTGAATATTTCATGCATCTTTATTAATTAAAAATTTACCAGAATTCAAAATTAGTTCAGAAGCGGGCTTGAAGTAGCATGCCAAACCTATGGGTGGTTGGGTACATTACATGCTCTGACACCATCTATAACATCACCTAACACACCAATTTATTTTATTTTATTTTTAAATTTTTTCCATTTGTAAGTGCATATCTATCATGGGTCCTATTAATCATCCTAGGTAAATGCATCTTTCCTTTCCAAATCTCTTTGATATACAATATTCCTAATGTGACCTTGTCTCACTACTTGTAACTAGTTTTTATACTTTGCAAAGACAAGTTGTAGTTCCAAACCTTAAATATATTAGGTAATCTCTTTTCCTTTTACCTTTATTAAAACTCTTATTCTATCCAAGTTCAAGAACATTATTGTCATTTGTAAACTACGTATTAATTAGCAATATTTTAACCCAAATCAAGAGTTCATATCCATAATGATTATGGATTATCTTTTATTTATATAAACCATGGAACATGTACAAAGGTAAAAGTAATTTTGATATAGTTCATAAAACGAATCCGTTACACTAAATTTTCAAATTATTTATATGCCTATGTTACATAGGCTTTATCCTTAGGGTCTCTATCACTACAACCCAACTCTCTCGATCTTAGGATCCTCATGAATCTCTTTGTTATGAAGCTAAACCCCAAATTTCAATGACAAGAGAGACGTATACATGAAATCATACTAAGGACTCAAGTTCATTCAATGTTCAACTCTGAGTAAGCTTGAGTTATGTCATAACAATAAGAAAAATATTTGGTACAATTAAAATTACTGGTGGTACTTCACCTAAAACAATACTCGACTCTTTGTTAATTTTGGCTTACAAGATCATTCCTACATTCTATTTTTTTTTTAGTGGTAAGCTCTAGAGATAACGCTCTACTTACTCGCCATAGGGTTTCAAATTCTTCTTTGGCAGTTCATCACAAAGCTCTTATATAACCAAAACGATAGCATGAGGTAACGCTTTCGAAAACACTAATAATTTATACAGTCATTGCTTTAACCTAGATGTCTAACTTCTTTTGTTTACAAAGTTCAAAAACCAAATTATTTCTATGGTTTGCATAGGTTCGATATGTATAATGAGTCTAATTGTTGGTCATCAAGCATATTCGGTGGTTTTCCAATTTTACCAGGTAAAACCGACTCTATTTTCAATAGATAAACATTTAAGTACTTAATGCAGAGGCTAAGGCTTCAACTCGTTACAAGATATGGCAAGCTTTTGGGTCGAGAAAATACAATTCTACTATTAATTTCAGGGTTTACTTTACCATAGAGATAAACTTATCTTTCATTCTCAGAAGTAAATTTCTTCTCTGGGGTTTTAACATCGGCTTAACCTTTCCGCTCAAATATTTGTCTCGGAACACACTTTAATTATTTAATTTTGTGATTTGTAATTAATTCTATAGAAGTATTTGACTCCATTGATTCTTTTTTACAGTGACTTTCGCTCTTACATCGTTACTTTTCATTGATAAGTCGTACCATCTTGTATTAGGGTCAACGAAGCATAGTTCTGATTTTATATACTAGGTTTTATCATAGGTTTGAGTTGATATCATACAGGTTCCATAATATTTAACCATGTTATCCCTTTTATACTATTTTCCACTCTGATTATTCCTAAATATGCATATATAAACCATTATAAACTTTATTACCATTCTTGGCTTTCTCGTAATTATATAAAAAAAATATTTATATGATTATTTGTATGGTCTAATAAACTTTTATGGGGTTCTTTTTCTGCAACCTTTTTTCTACTCTTTCTAATATACTTATGAGATGGCTCTGTGGATAGGAACCATATGCCTATCATCGACATACTGCAATATATACATATATTTTATTTCAAGATATATATTTTTTTTCATAAGAAAATGATTTCTGAAAAGAATCGACTCTATATATTTTATTTCAAGATACATTCTTTTTTTTTTTTATAAGAAAATGATTTCTGAAAAGAATCCACTCTATAGAAACTATCCTTTGTAAAGTAAAACAGAAACTATCCTTTGTAAAATAAAACTGGCCATAAATATGATCTATATAAGAAAAATAAATAGATTCTTCATTTTCTTTGTTGCCATGTTTGTAAATAAAACTTTTAAACAGTTACAGAATTTTTTTGTGGATTCTCTTCTTTTTACTTGTAATACAATCTCCTTAGTTTATTATAAGGAAGAAAACAAACTATTAACAATTTAATATTTATTCTTCCATTTATTCAAAGATAAAATAATACAATATTCTATTCTATTAGATATAAATGAATACTACAATTTCACCAATAATTTCCTCTGCAATAATACATTATATGTAACTATTCTCTATAATAATGGTACTAAATTATTGACAAAACAAAAATAAATAAAATTCAAATAACATATTTGGTCCTTTTTCAAGTTCTAGAAACAAACTAAGTAGAGAACTAGTTCCTCTCAACCATAGACACAAACAACAAATATTACTTTCTCTTGTCACCTCCTAGCTTAAATCATTATTCCATAGGGACTGAAAACTATATAACCTTTTTTGGATATCTCAGAGTAACCATGAAACTCAATTTCCTGAGAAGTACTCAACAACATCCTGTCTCCTCTATACTTTTATAAAATAGATTTTCTATATCTTTTTCAAGTTAACCTCATCCCTAAACCTAGAGAATCTTCTTGACTTAACTTTGTGATAGCTTGTTCCCTCGCATACCACACCTTTGGGAGTAGGGTTTCACTTGTCCCATGGACAAAATTTACTTTGGTGGTTTTTATCCTTTTCACTCACCTATGGAATAATGATTTACTCTAAGTTGTAACTGGATTCTCTAATTAATTTGTTTCTTTTTAATTAAAATAAATTTAAAAATATTATTTACAAAAATATTCATTATCATTAATATTTATAATGATATACTTTCACATAACTCTTTTCTAACACAACTTAAAGTATAAAATTAAAATGTTTAAATATTTGTAAATTAAGGAACATTACATCGTTACTCTAATGTTATCTAAAAATGAGTGTTAGAGACGTTTTCTGTGCTTTATAAGTCATAGGGTTTCGACATATAAATTTTGTTTTTATAGAGTACTTTCAAACGAGAATGATAGCATTTGCTAAGGTAATGTTGGTGAAAAAGTCACTTTTTTATACTATTGACTAGCTTATGACTATATCTGGTTATTTTTTTTATAACTTGAAAACTAATTTCATTTATGTGGTTTGCACATAGGATTACTCTTCCTTTGGGAACAAACGATTCATCTTCCATCATGTTCGTCGGTCTTTCCAATTGTAGGGTAAGGAAGAACTTTGTTTATAATATGTGATTTAAATTTTTGTTCTTATATATTAGTCATACATTCTGAACAAGTTTCGGTTACGATTTCTATACAAGGTTTGTTGAAACCCTTGGGGCACATTCGATTCCATTATTTTTCCTGTTTTTTGGAACGACCAAATTGTTATATATAAATTTCTTTTAAACTGCAACATTATACACAATGCCCTTCTCATTTTCGTCGATGGGTCGAGGGGTTAGGTTTATATTTACTCTTTTTTTTCCTTAAGAATAATCGACATGGTCGATGGCTTCACGAGGTATTTTAAACGAATACCAGAATATTACCATGATATTTCTAGAGGTGACGCTTAGGTTTTAATATCTCATTATATTGTGTTAAACCTTGAGTATTTATTTTATTCTTATATATTATTATTATCTCTGCAACATATTTTGTATTGTATAGTTCCCTGGTTATGAAATCTACATTTGTTATCAGTTATGTTTGACTCCAGTGTTTGAGACGCGATTATTTGAGCTCATACCTTCCCTCTATTAGTTTGTATGTATTATAACATACCCTCTTCGATTTTTGGTTAACGACGCAATGATTTTGTGTTTATGAAAAAAGGTTTACATTAATTTATGGTTTGGTTTAGATTAATGCATTCTCATAGATTCCTTTAAAAGTTTTACCCCATTCTATTCTAAAAATAAATTTTTGGTTATAACAATTACAAATATTTTAGTTCTGGTCCAGTTTAAGTTTAAATACATTGTTCTTTTTACTTATAATTATGTACTCTATATATTGAGAAACCATGTAATTTCTTGCATAATGTGATAATACAAATCTAATACATATAATGGATACTTTATACAAGCATGAAATTTCAACATCTATGTTATATACAACCAGTGTGCTTTCTGTTTCCAACAACAATGGTCTTTCTCTTTTTAACGAATAATCTTACTTGAAAATAAAAGATAAATAGATGCATTTTTCTTCTCATTCTATCTATAGTATAAATAATAAATTTCTTACTATTATTTGATCAATTGTAAATGAAATTCAACAAGCATCATCTTTTTCTCTTTCCTATCAACAATTAAATATTAAAAATTACACATATTTAGTTTTGGTTATAAACAATATTATAACTTATGTACATGTTATCTAGTGTAACATCAATCATTTATTAGTAAACAATTATAAATAAAGAAATAAAACAAATTTGACCCTTCTTCAATAATTGAGAAAGAAACTAAGTAGAGAACTAGTTCCTCTCAACCATAGACAAGAACAATCAAAATTAGTTATTCTTGTCACCCTTAAGCCAAAATCATTATTCCATAGGGACTGAAACTATATAACCTTCTCCATATTTCTGAGAGTTTATTTCTTCTAAGAACAATCAAACTCATTTCACAAGTATTCAAGAGTGTTCTGCCTCACAACATACTTGTATTTAATAACTTGCCTAGGTCTTTTCAAGTTGGCCTTATCCATAACCCTAGGGAATATTCTTTGCCTATTTTTGTGCTATCGTGTTTCCTCACATCCCACACTTTTGGGAGTAGGGTTCCACTTATCCCATGGACAATAATTTTCTCTGATTGGTTTTTATTCTTTTCACTCACACATGGAACAATGATTTACTCTTTGTAACTAGATTCTCTAATCGATTTGTTTCTTGTTAATCAAATAAATTAAAAATAAAGGTTACAAAAATATTGATCATCAATGTTTATGACGATATAATTCCACATAAGTATTTTCCAATACTTTCACAACATAAACTAGTAAGAAATTAATTAATTAAATGTTTGTAAAATGAAGGACATTGCATATTCGCCCTCTTCAATTGAACATCGTTCTCGGTGTTCCAATCTAAGTATATCAGCTCCAAAAAAAATATGGGTATTCCTTTCTCATGGCTTCCTCCATCTCCCAAGTAGCCTCCTAGGGACTAAAGTGCCTCCACTGCAGTTTAACCTAAGTGATGAATCGGTTTCACAATATAATTTCCTTCCTATCGAGAATAAACTCAACTTCATGTTCCACCTGAATCACATTCCAATTTAAAACAATTATATAATGTACATACTTCTTTAATAATGAAACATCAAATACATTGTGAAATTTTAAAATGGCTGGAAGTGCAAGTTGATAGGCCATTGGCTCCACTATGGAGAACACTTGAAATGGCCTGCAATATCTCGGTTCCAACTTGGTACTTTTTCCCAATTTTAGTGCACTGTTCTTAGGTCTGACATTAAGATAAACATGATCTTCAATGTTAAATTATGCATGTGTTCTTTTCAAATCTACAAATCTCTTTTTTTTTTGTCTTGTCCAATTTTCATGTTTTGTTTTTATTTTTGTATAATTGTTTCCATTTCTTTTAGCATATTTGGCCCCAAGATGAATATTTGGATCTATTGGGAATTCTTAGGAGATCCAATTTATGATGCATCTAGAAAAGGGAGTGTAGAATTTGATTTATTGGGCAGCGTAGTATAAGAGAATCAAGTTCAAATAATCTTCATGAAAATTTAGAAATTTCTATAACATATTTCCAGTAATGTTTACATGCACATAATTCATAAAATTTCAATTTTAATGAACTATTTAGCACAAAAAATTTCTAGCCACTTTCATCTCTTGAAAATGATGAAATTTGATGTAAAATACAAGCTGGAAATAATGTTTTTTCATGCTGGAAATCATATGGGACAACAAGATACACATGTAGACATATCTTACAGAAATTTTCAGCCATCACATATGGACTAGCAAGCCATTACATGAACTCATAAATTAATTTCCGGATTTGGGAATGCATTTTGTAATTTGTTTTCATACTCTTCCAAAGATAGTGTTGTAACGGAGAAGCCTAGAATTTCAGATCTTGAGGATGGTGAACAAAATGCTCCTATTTTTGATGATGTACTTTATCGTCAAGATGAATATTCCATCCCTATCCAACTTTTGATAAAGAATGTTGTAAAGGGTGCATGCCATCTTGGGTATGATTTTGATGGTCTTCATGATGATTTTCAAGTGTTCAACCAAGAATCTATGAAGATTCCAACTTTGTTGTACATGATGATGAATGTCTTCCTATTTTGGTTCATAGCCAAATATAAGGGAAGGACTATTTATGTAAAAAAACAACTTGGGTGGATCCATTGGTTGTATGATTACACTTAGCTCTTGCATTTTTCTCATGTAGAGTAGGAGTAGGATGAGGCTAATTACTCTACCCTCTTGTTGCTTCCCACCTCTTGTACATAATATGGGGTGATGTGTGTCCTTAGAATTTTTTTTCATATAGGAAATGGAAAGTTGTGTTCATAATGCAAAGCGTTCTTTTCCATCTCCATTCAAGTCTCATCAACACCATTAGAATGTGCTTTTTTAACAATTTTTTCCATCTTTGCTTAGGTCCAATCATTGCCATTTGTTTTTTTTCTCTATTGTATTTTCCATCTTTGCTAAGGCCACATCATCATTGATGACTAGCTCATCATCAATGTCATGTTCAACATGGAGGGTGATAGATATACATGGTGACAATATCATAAAATAATAACTAGTACTACCAATAGGGATAATCATATTCAAATTAAATAGTCGAATAGGTTCACCATACCCAAACTTATTGTTTGAATATCACTGATAGCAAGGCCACCATTGTCTTCTCAATGAAACGAAGTGTAGAACTACTTTCATAAAACATAGGTGGCATAACAAACTAACAACATCTACTTGACAAGACAAATGAAATAATGCTAACAAGACAAAAAAAGTTAACATAATACACAAGGAACAAATGTAATGATGCTAGCTTAACATGAGGAAATTCATAATATCAACATGACATGAACATTGACAATATGAAATAGGGCTCCTAGAAATGCATACTAATAACACAAATCCATGAACATACAGGAAGTAGAGAAAATAACACAATTTAGGGGGAAACTTACCACATCATTTGCTCTTCACTCAGGATCCTTTGTATTGGACATGTTGATTACTTCATTAGAATCATGCTCTATATGAATAACATAAAGGTTATAATAATTACAAGGAAAACACCAATTAGTGGATGTTTTTGTGGAACCACTTCTACCTTCTCCATTTTTAGTGCGGGTTTATAGCAAAGGTAGGAAACAAAAGGTTTTCGCGGAATTGTTTTTATCGATACACCTAAATTGTTATGTTGCACTAGGTTTCTAGCAAAGGCATGCAACCAGATGTTTTGGCAGAAGTTTTTTTTATTGATGCACCTAAGTTATTATGTTTTACCGGTTCCCCTTAATATCTAAAGCATTGGTGATCCATGGCTACAAGTGCATTGGAGCAACAACATGTCAAAAATACATCAGTTCTAAACATTGGTCAAGACACATTGATGATCCACATTGGTCTAGGTGAACCAATGCTTCTATACCAATGTGCACCCAAGTGTAAAAAAACCCAAAATACATCAGTGCTCCAATTTGGTTCCAAAAAATTGGTGCTCCATGACCCATGTGCACTAGAGTGCTAATAGCCCAAAAAGACATCAGTGCTTCGCTTTTGTATTGGTATATCGTTTCTCCTATTTGGTATGGGTGAACCAATGCTCCTATACGGTGTAGGTGCATCGATTATCTTCTTTAGGTATGGGTGGACTAGTGCTCCTAATACACCAAATCACTGAAAATAATGTCCTTAATGCTTGAGACTAAGAAATACA
Source organism: Picea engelmannii (assembly GCA_009831015.1). Classification (NCBI taxonomy): domain Eukaryota; kingdom Viridiplantae; phylum Streptophyta; class Pinopsida; order Pinales; family Pinaceae; genus Picea; species Picea engelmannii. The sequence goes on along the minus strand of ML806789.1, from coordinate 193,132 downwards.
GAAATTATATTAATGTCCACAATATACCAACAACAGCAAGAAAAGATACACAAAATTAAATAAGAACTACAACTTATAGTTTCGTGCTTTTCATCGATTTGGTCACATGTAATTAAGCTTTCCCAAAATGCAACCATAATTATTACTCGAATACAAGTTCTTTGCTAAATACAATTTCAATTCCCAATGATCATATTTCCCCCTTCCCAACTATAAATAGGAATACATAAAACTGGAATTTCTATGGACCACTCCCCCTCCAAATTCTTCCTTACTACCATCTTAATATGTTAGTGCAATATTTTCCATGGAACAGATAGTGGGACATTTTTCTTCCTACACAAATCCAATAAGGTTATTACCCTCCTATGCATAAATGCCTTCATATACCTCTTTGTTCCGGATTTCACAGTGTAAAAAAGGGATGCCTGCTTCATTACATAAAGTTTAAGAACTTTGTTATCAAAGGTTGACATATCCACAAACTATGCTAACTAGATGCATAGAATGAAAACATCTTGTATGTTATTGCCATCTTCACCTCTAGATCGGAGATAGGTTCTAAAATTTATTTTGGGACTCTAAAGTGGACTGGCAGTCACTAAGATCTATTCTTAAACATAAAATACCATGTCCATGACACAATGAAAAGACACAATGGAAATAATGGTAATGCTCTTTGTCATGTGAGACACAATGAAACATGTCACAAGACTTTCAAAGTTGCATATATCATGTCACAAGATTTAGGAAGTTGCATCATTAAGAGAAGCTGAAATTATCATTAAGTGTATAACAAAATTACATTCAAAGATATATACAAGCCATAGAAATAGCCTTCTGTATATTATCAACTATATAATGTACATCTAACTGTCTTATAAAATTATTACATGACATCATGAATTCCTTTTAGTCTTCTTTTTTTCTTTCCAGTGCTTAAGCAAATCATCAATGTCCATGTCTTCGTTTACTGGGTGCTCTTCAATAGACGATGTTGTTTCACTCCTTTCACACCGAGTATGTATGGTCTCGTACCCATGGTGTGGATGCTGAAATGAGGGGCCATCACCTAAAAAAATAAAAAATATTGAATTTATATGGCCAATTTTTAAATATCATTGAAGTAGTTCATTAATATTAAAAAAAAACTCTGCAATGTAATTATTTACCTGGTCCTCTAGTCAGCACCATTGGAATGGTTTCCGGCCTATTCACCTGATCTTCAGGTCAAGGATGATCATCTATGACATTCTCTACCATTGAAACGTCAAAATTTATAAGTACAAAATTATTAAGTATATGATTAATATATAGACATTTTACCATCGTGGGCCCCATTCATAGGAACATCTTGGGGCTGCACCTCATTGGGATGGGGCTGTTGGGGAGCACCATGATCTTCAGGATGTGTTTCACTATCAACGCTCTGTTGTTCAGTACTAATGGTAGGGTTGATAGTGTTTCTCCCCTGAATAAAACAAAGTAAGACATTAAATTATGGAGGATATCAAACATTTACGTATTTTATAAGTTACTGTAATGAAAGGTTAATGTGGACTGATTTTTATTTACCTTATCTAACAAATTGGATCTTGGGGTATGCCCCATGCTTTTCCTACGATCAACCATGACTTTATAACCATACTTGTAACCAAGTTGGAGGCCTTCCTTCGTGGTTCCAGTTCTGAAGTCGTCACCCTGCATTGCATAAGGGTATGATTTTTTAATGTTTTTGGTTGTAATTACCTTAAAGTTGTAAGGTGATACAAATAATATTCTTAAGATGTTTGGGTACTTACGATTCATGACTGTAACCTCAAGTAGCTGCCCGTGCCTAGCTTGTGTTGGCCATGTTTGACAATCCTTGCTTTGGTTACCTTCGAAGTTTCAGGCAACCTTTCATCAAAATTTTCAAGTATGTTATATATAACCACACTTTTATTTAGATCTAAAGAAAAATAAAGCTAGTATTGAATTCAAAAAATTGTAATTTACCTTGGTGTACCAGTTATTTGTTCTCCTGATTTTCTCAAAATCTTCTCTTTTGCATCATCAATGATCGCCTTCCACTCTCTCTCTAGAATTGAGGGAGGACGCTCATACCTAGGATTTCTTGCCAAGATTCATCTATAAATATCCCGAGTATATTTTAAATATTCACCCACTGCAGATGTGACCACTTTTGTATTGAACATTTCTACACCAAAGAGGCCTTCAAGATAATCCATAAGTTCCTTTTTGAGGTTGGAATTATGGCAATTCCACCTCATGCGTAAGGTTGCCCCAAAAATAGACAAGGCCTTGCTCGCTATGTGCCTATAAAAAAGGTCGTTTCCTACACACAAAAATATATGATCATTAATTTAAAATTAATAATCTAGAGATTTCTGTATGATGACAACATTAAACGATTAAAATATGAATTAAAACTACCTGGGAGTCTTCATTGTTTTAATGGAAGTCCATTATCATCGACCAAAAATGTGCATGGAAGGGTCCCCATGCTTGTCACATGTCTAGCTCCAGGAAATGCATCCATCTCAACCACATCACTATGATCCTCATCTCTACCACCCTCACTAGACTATGATCGAGGTGTGGATGCCTGTCGTTGCGTGTCATGGCTCCTATCTAAATGATGTGTGGAATATGGAGAAGTAAATAGTTCTCTAGCAGTTGTATGACCGCCCACATCAGGACTCTGTAACGTCTTCGTAGTGCCACTACTACCAACCTCGGGTTGAATAGGATCCAAATATTCCTTTATAAAAAAGAAAATGTTTTTTCGTGAGATAATGTAAAAGTTAAAGAACAAAGTATCATAATTGAACATATGAGTGCATTGAGCAAAAAAAATTAAAATTATGGTTATTACCTTATATGTGTTAAGTTGTGACATAAGGAGATTGATCCTTTCTTTGACGTCCGGAGTTTGTTCTGGATGATCTAACAAGCTAAATAGTTTCTTGTTATCTTTAATGATCTTTTTTTTAATGAGAGCATAAGATAGATGCAAGAATAAAACCCCTCCTCATCGGTGAAATAATGATCCAGATGGCGTGCTTGTTAACTCCTCAAATAAATCGGTGGATTTTATTTGATTTTTAGATGATAGGTTGTGTTCTAAATTTAAATTCTAAATTTCTGTAAATAGGCTAGAGAGTCTGTATTTCCAAAATAATCTCAAAAGAAATGTTGATTTTGGTTCGGTCAAGAAAATGGTAAAATATCAGGTTTCGGTGGTTTAGGTGAGCCTCCACTGTGCTCATTAACCACCGAAAGTTTTCATTTTCGGCAGAAAAGGGGTCAAAGCAGAAGGCAAGTAACCACCGAAAGTGTTTGAACGGGAAAAACAAAAGCTCGTGCTTTCGCACGAGCCAGATGTCAAAAATCAACGCAATGATTAGAAATACAACCGTCGAAAGCTCGCCATGCGGGAGATGATGCACATTCGTGGCGCCCATCCGAAAGGTTCGAAGCACCTGTGTCTTATCCATCGCATTGATCATTTCAAATCCACGCAGAGCGGTGATTGGCAGGTATGATTGCATGGAGCTACCCTCCATTTCAGTGGCAAGTACGTCAGCCATCATTACCAGGTCATTCCTTCATCTGAAAACTCGAGGAGTTATAATGAATCCTGAAGATCGCTGAAGACAACCACAAGCTCGCGATTTTATCAGCAAATCGTATTTTCAAAAAATCCTGATCCCGCTTTCTCTGGCAAATGTCAAAGGGTCGCTGATTTCAGCAAGTATCCCGAGTCAAGGAAACCTGGTCGGGTTATCAGGTAAGATCGGAAACTATTCTCCTTCAAAGTTTCAGAAATACAAATGCCCTCAAAAATCTAAAGTTTCGGCATTCCTCAGCTAAAGTGTCGTCCGAAAGTGGACCAGTGTTTTAGTGAATTCATTAATCTTATGCTTTTGTCACCCGATTTCACTGGTTTTTCATAAGTGATATCGACTGTATTCCTAGTTCCCAGAGCCATTGCCTCCCGAGCACCTTGTTTCCCACAGTTCAGGCACAGTCAACATCGAGCCATGTCAAAAACAAGTCCTGCTTTGAGATCCGAAGTGGATGGCATGTGGTATTTTGAAGCTCATCCAGAGGTAGCAGAGTGTTTTAAACAGACCGGAGTTTTCACATACTGTGAAAAATTGACAACCTTTCACCAACAAGTGGTCGAAGCATTTGCCCTCTCCTATGATGGAAGGATTTCTAAAATAGGCAAGGAGGAGATTATTATAGACGAAGCAGCCATTGCTGAGTACACAGGGTTATCCAGAACGGGGGACTGTTGGTTTAAAACCTCCTCACCTTCAAATGTTGAATTCAGGTCGTATTTGTTACCAGTGCATAAATCTTTGACCTGGAAGAAGGATATTCCCATGTCCTATCTGGAATCAAAGTGGCAGTCCCTGCTGAGGGCGATTTTGGTGTATATCACTTGTGAGGGGCGCTACAACAGGGTAATGTATTACCATTTTAAACTGCTGAACCATTTCACAGGCAGAGAACACATAAACATGCCTTACTTCTTTCATAAAACCCTGACTAAGATGGCAAGACAAGTGAAAGCCTAGCCTGCTAAATTTGTAAGCAGATTATCACATCAGGGGCTGATTACCCTTATTGTGAGAGAAGCTCTGAAGAGGAAACAAATTGAGTGGGGTTTCTTTTTGTTTTGGAATGAGTTTCAAACAGAAAGACCTCCAGAGGCAGAAGCCAAGAAAACCAGAGGTAGAAAATATCCTACTCCCAAGAGTAGTCACAGGAGGAGGAAAGGAATCTCAATGCCCAGAGATTCTATAAAAGCATCACCTAGTAAAAAGGAAGGAATCAAGAGGAAATTACAGTTTGAAGAAAAACAATCTAAAAACCTTGTCACAGGAAAAAACCTTCTCAATCTAGCTTATAGTGACTCTGAATCAGAGCAGGGGGTGGCAAAGACACAGGAAAACTTGCAGATCAAACAGGATGCAAAATTGAATTTAAATCTACCTCCATCAAATCCTCCAGAGACCCACAGGCAACCAGAAGCAGAAGCCTCCTCAAGCAGGCCTAAGAAAGGTAGAACACAGAAGATAAACAAGCTCCTACAAGAGATTTATGAGAGGGAAGTTCTGGAGAGGGTGATCAAAAAGGCCAACGCAGATCTCACTGACAGAAATGCTGAACTGTTCAAAATGAATCAAACTCTTAGAGAAAAACATGACAAAATCAAAGATAGAAACATAGATTTGATCAGAGAAAATATGAAACTATACAGACAGCTCAGGATTCTGAGGCTCAAGTTAAAGGAGTTTGAATCACCTGAAGAAAAACAAACTGGGTTGGACACTTTGGCTAATTTAGCCACAACTATAATGGATGCGCCAGAACTCCCTACACAGCCAGCAAAAGTTCGTAGGTCTGCACGAACCAGGACTGCAGCATCTAAGAAAGCTTGAGCATTCAAAAGAGGAGTCGGGAGAAACATTTTTGCAGTTTTGAAATTTCTTCAAAGTTTAACTTTCGGTGGTTTAGGCGAGCCTACAATGTGCTCATTAACCACTGAAAAGAGGTGCTTTCGGTGGATAACTCACCCAGAGACTTTCCCAGATAACCACCGAAAGCCTGTGTGTCCAGAATTGGATGAGTTTTTACACAGATCAAGGATTTTTGAGATGAAAAGATTCAAGATCTTTTCGAATGAATGTTTGATGAATTATCAAGTCTATCCTAGTAGCTATTTTTGACAAATTGTGGAGAAAAGAGTTATTTCAAAGGTCTATGGACATCTTTAATTAAGATAGAAAAGCGGGACACCCGGCCACATCAGCAAATTTGACTTAGTCTCTATTTGAAAGTCATCATTTAGCCTTGGGAGGCTGTTCTACACTACACCAACAATCAACAGAGAGAAATCTGGGATTGTCCTCATTTTGGGGAAGCATCCCACTTCTTTTGCAACAGAATTTTGAGTTACTATGTTTAGTATTTTTGATCCTTGTTTTCAGGATCTTAGAACTACTTT
>ML806789.1:138739-175880 GCA_009831015.1 Picea engelmannii | reverse complement strand
AGGCTGACTTGTTATGCTATGCAAGCACCCTCTACCTCATTAAATTAAACCTTAACAGGACCTTGCTTCATGTGTTAAAATGTGCAACCTTGTTTATGTGTTAGGTTCTTGCTTCTTCTTGTCAATGTCCATGTGAGAAGAAAGGTTCTTTTAAATGATTAAATATGTGTTATAAAACAATGTACAACAATATAAAATGCAGCAAATAACACAGCAAACTCACAACAACAACAAGATGATAAAGGAGTTCACCCCTCTCTGGGCTACATCTCCTTGAGCATCCTTCAATGGACTTGGCTCTTTGGGATTAGTTTGTAAAATTATCTTTACAAGCTGCTGCTCAACTCCAATGGATTTACAGACTGTACCATTGGATTCAGAATACATAAAAACCCCAAATTTGACTGTAAAAACTCTGAAATTGGACAATGGCTCATCCAACAATGACCTCTTCTACATGTGACCTCCAAGCTTCCCTGAACTTGAATGAGGCAAAAATACTTGTAAAAGTCCTCCAATGGATCTGAAACCTATCCCAAAATGTTCAGAGCATAATAATCAGTCAGAAATGACTATTCAATCTCAGAAAATGAATATGTGCTCATCTGAGCAATGCCTCAAACAATGAGGGCTTCAAGCTTCCTCAAGCTTCATCAATATTCAAGGGTTAAAAACCTGCATTAGAAGTCTTCAAATTCCTGTGAAAACCTCACCAATGGACTCAGAACGTCCAAAAACCCCTAGCTAGGCTTTTTCGGCACTTGATTTGGTCAAAAACTCATCAAGTTATGCTTGCTGCCATTTTTCCTTTCTCCAAGCTTTGTTACAGGCTCGCCATATTGCACCTGTGGAAAAGTAAACCCAGCACTGAGCGTTTTCCCGTGCATAAACTCAGCCCAAACGCGCGTTCCGAAAATGGTGCAAAATGTCGAACCGTTACCCGGAATCAAGCCCCCAAGGACAGAGGTGTTGGGCGCATGGGGGGACCATGTGGCCACGTCCCGCGCAAATTTGGGGCTCCGTTACTTGGTTACGTCTAGGCTTGACAAGTGTCCAACCGTTGGTAAAACTCCAAATTACTGCGCGCATTTTACATGATCATATGTAAAATATAAACAATGGAATATAACCGTTTAATAAAAAAAAACCCATTGTAAACCCCCGCGCATTACAATATGTAACATGGTCATATTGTAATAAACCTAGCACCGTGGGCTTAACACAATACAAACCCCGCGCAATACCGAAATATTGGAACCTACAATCCCGCACGTGTTTTAAATGGTGGATAAAAGGATTAACGCATAGTTTAATATGCAATATACTCGTGGTTTTAAACAATATAAAATCCACCCGCGCGTGCAAGTGTATAACGGTCACATGACTACGCATAGAACCGGGGGTCGGGGCTAGCCCCGGTCTGACCCCCCACCGTTTATAACCTTTTCCACATTCAAATGTTTTAAAACTCGTTTGGTAAACAAGAAACGACGCGCGGCGTAGTGGTTGGCGGACATAGTTAAACTTTGTGTGTGGAGAGGTCCGAGTTTCAAAACCGGTGGACTATCAAAAATTTTAAACAACCAACCCAATAACCAAACCCAGGGTGCCACGTGGCAGCCTTTGATTGGGCCACATGGCACCCTTTAAATCGCCCAAATGATGCCACGTGTCGATATTTAATTCGCCCAACTGTCATTCAACCAGAATCTGCCACATCACGTGCCACGCGTCTCGGCCGTACGCTGTCACCTGCCACGTCATCCCAGGCCACGTAGGATGATGACGTCAGCATGTACCACGTGTCACCCTTCCAGTGGTGACACGTGTCACTTCAATATTGGTCAAACCGGATGATGAAAAGTCCATAAATGCATGACACGTGTCACGCTCTGGAATCGCCACGTGTCCTGTACGGACTGACACGTGTCACCATACGGACCTGCCACGTATGCTGTACGACCTGCCACATGTCCTGTACGGACTGTACGAACAGGTACAGTCAGCATCAAATTTTTGCCTATTTGGTCCGGCAAACAGATCGCGATAACTTCTCCATACGGTCTTCGTTTGCGAAAGTAAATATATCGCCGGAATCAGGAGAACGAGACAGACGCAATGGTATCGTTTTCGTCGCATTCCGAGCACTTTGAAAATTGAGCAAATTTTAGACCCCTGGTCCAGATTCTGATCATTGTCCACCATTTTACATATCCTTAAATGTCCATGATAAAATCCTTCACAATTGTTTGCTTGATTCTAGGGCATCACATAACCTTATGCCAAAGGCAGTGATGGATGAGCTTGGGCTCGAAGTCACCAAACCATATCAAGACCTTTTCTCCTTTGACTCTAGAAAGGTCAGATGTCTCGGCCTCATCAAAGATATGGTTATAAACCTTGCCCAACTACCAATGAGGAGCATGGTTATGGACGTGGTGGTCGTTGATATTCCACCTAAGTTTGGGATGCTTTTGTCTCGTTCATGGGGAAAAAGATTAGGAGGTACATTGCAGATGGATCTGTCATACGCTACGATCCCGGTGTTTGGGGGGGAGCTGAAAAGACTTTACAGGGAAAACCAGCTTGCTTACATCATCAGTGATGGAAAGAATTCCGTCAATCATCCTATCTATGCTGTGGATACAGATTTTGGTTCATGCATCCTTCAGATTGATGATGGTCAGTCAACTCCTGTGCAGCTAGTGAAGCCTATTGAACAACAGTGTAAAAGTGAAGACATTTCAGTCTGGACTATGTACTTTGATGGGGCCAGCACTAAGGACTCAGCAGGTGCTGGAGTAGTTCTGATCTCTCCTTCAAAGGAGACCATATCTTTGTCTTTCAAGCTCGACTTCAGAACTACGAACAACATAGCGGAGTACGAGGCTCTTCTGTTGGGTTTAAATTCAGCCAAAGAGATGGGGATAAAAGGTTTGAAGGTATTGGGAGACGCAGACCTTATCATACAATAGGTAAACAATACTTTTCAGGCTAAGCATATCAGATTAAAGGCTTACAGAGACGAGGTATGGAAAGTATGTGATTCTTTTTCTGTTTTTGAAATTTCATATATACCAAGGGATATGAATCAGCTCACTGATTCTCTTGCTATTTCAGCCAGCACATGCATTCCACCCATGCCCCCTAAGCTCAGTTATGAAATTCAAGTAAAATATCGACCCTCCTTACCTGATAATATCAAATATTGGAAAGTTTTTGAAGATGACAATGAACTCAGCAGATTTCTCCAAGTGGTGGACGAGTTTTCTGATTTGCATATTGATCAGCAGAATCTAAATGAAGAAGAATCACAGGAACCTGAGCTAAGGGAAAAATTGGGTCAGCACGATAATGTCAAGCTACCCAACAATTATATACCTCGAGGTTTGGTGCCATTAGAAAGGCTCTTTGATCAGAATGATGTTCCTTACAAGCCAGACAAAAAGGAGAAAGATCCAGCTGTTCAGGAGCATAATATAGGAGGTAAAAGCCAGCCCAAGTGTATAAATTTGTCTTCCGAGTTGTCTGTTGATGAGAAATCTAAATACTGCAGTGTTTTGAAGGAATTTTCTGATGTATTTGCTTGGAAATATAGTGATTTAAAGACTTATGATCCCGATATTATTCAGCATAAGATACCTCTTGAAAAAGACACCATTCCTTTCAAGCAAAAACTCAGACCTATCAGCCCTCTGCTGCTGCCAGTGATTGAGAGAGAAATTAAAAAACTCCTAGATGCCAAGATCATAATTCCCTTGAGATATTCCAAATGGATTTCCAACCTGGTGATAGTAAGGAAGAAAAATGGTGAGGTCCGATTGTGTGTAGACTTCATAAACATAAACAAATTCTCTAAGAAGGACAACTATCCTCTTCCTAAGATGGAACACCTATTACAGAGGATTTCAGGGGCAAAGGTCATGTCTTTTCTTGACGTCTTTTCTGGTTACAATCAGATTTCTGTCCACCTTGATGACCAGGAGAAGACTGCATTTACCACACCCTGGGGTACCTTTATGTATGCCAAGATGCCCTTTGGGTTAATGAATGTTGGGGCTACATTCCAAAGGGCCATGGATATAGCCTTTGTGGGAGAAAAGGACAAGTTTGTCCTCATATACCTTGATGATATCACAGTATATTCCAACAGCCATGAGGAGCATCTGAAACATCTGAAAAGAGTGTTCTTAAAATGCAGACAGTTCGGGATCTCATTGAATCCCAAGAAATCCCAGTTTTCTCTAAGAAAGGGTAATCTCTTAGGTCACATCGTCTCAGTCGAAGGTGTAATGATTGATCCAACATGAGTGGAGACAATTCAAAAGCTGTCCTTGCCGAGGTCAAAAAAGGACATTCAGTCACTGCTCGGTAAGATAAATTTTGTTAGAAGGTTTGTGCCCAATTTTGCTGAATTAGTCAAACACATAACATGCATGCTGAAAAAAGGGGCTGAGATTAAATGGACAAACAGCGCGAGAAAATGTTTTCAAGATATCAAGCAAGCGATCATCGAGTCTCTGATTCTGATTAGCCCAGATTACAGTAAGACTTTCTATGTCTTTTCCTTTGCTTCCTATGACACAGTGGCAACAGTCCTGCTTCAGAAAGACGAGGAAAATTTTGATCATCCCGTGGCTTTCTTCAGCAAAACACTCAGGGATGCTAAACTAAGGTATGACCCTATCGAGAAACAAGCATATGCTCTCATAAAAGCTATAAAATCATTCAGAATTTATATCCTTCATTCAAAGGTCATCACATATGTTCCTTCATCTTCTGTAAAAGATGTTTTGACTCAGCTAGATATTGACGGAAAGAGAGCTAGATGGATTGCAAAGATGATTGAGTTCAATATTGAAGTAAATCCCACCAAATTGGTAAAAGGCCAGGGCCTTGCCAAGCTTTTAGCGGAGCAAAATCATAAGCTGCTCGATATTAATTTCATAGTAGAAATTTCAGAAAATTCACAGACAAATTTGGCAGCGAAAGAGCAGCATGACAGTCAGCAAGTGGCAGAGCACTTGTCTTCCTGTGAATGGTATTCTGGCATTATACATTTTCTGCAAAATCTTGAAGTTCCTCCTGAACTCAGTTTGACTGAAGCTCGAGCTCTCAAGCTTGAGCTCTCAAGCTCGAGCTCTCAAGCTCAGATCTATCAAATTCTGCATTTATAATAATCTGTTATATTGGAGAGACCCTACTGGCTTGCTTCTCAGGTGTTTAGATAAAGAAGAGGCTGCCGATGTAACACATCAGTTTCATTCAACTGTTTGTGGTGGTCATCATTACTGGAAGACTACTGCCCATAAGATCCTGAGGGCTGGTTACTATTGGCCTTTCCTCTTCACAGATGTGTGCGCATTCATCAAATCTTGCGACAAATGCCAAAGATTTATCGGTAAGCAGCAACTGAAGTCTTTACCCCTGAGGCCTATTGTGGTAAATGGCCCTTTCCAGCAGTGGGGTTTAGATTTTATCGGTGAGATAAATCCTTCATCCAGTGGTCAGCACAAGTGGATTTTGGTAGCCACTGATTATTTCACAAAGTGGATAGAGGCGATCCCCACCCGGAATGCTACACACTAGGTAGTCATGAAGTTTCTCTATGCAAATATTTTGAGCAGATTTGGATGTCCCAAGAGGTTGGTGGTAGATAATGCAGTAGTGTTTAAAGCAGAAGCATTGGTAGACATGTGCGAATCAATGGGCATCCAGCTTGTACACTCGACTCCCTACTATCCTCAAGGTAATGGCTTGGCTGAATCATCAAATAAGAGCTTGATCAAAATCATAAGAAAACTGTTAGAGGAAAATAAAAAGAATTGGGATTCCAAACTGAAATTTGCTCTGTGGGCAGACAGAGTAACTATTAAAAAATCCATAGGAACTTCCCCATTCAAGTTGGTTTATGGGACTGATGCAATTTTTCCTGTTCAGTTAGTTTTGCCTGTGGCTAAGTTCTTTCAGGAAGAGCAGACTGAGAAAAATGACATGGTAAGAAGGATGCTAGATTTGGTAGAACCGCAACAAGATCACGAACAGTTAGTCGACAGATCAGAAGCTCATTAGATGCAGATCAAAAAGATGTTTGATAGAAAGGCGAAGGTGGATAGTTTTCAGATTGGTGACTGGGTTCTAAAGTGGGATGCTCTTAGGCAGGACAAAGGCAAGCATAACAAGTTCGATTCTCTGTGGACAGGCCCTTTTATGATTACTCAGGTGCAAAACAATAACACTTTCATTCTGCAGAATCTGGAGGGTGAAGAAGTGTTCAGTGGCCCGGTAAACGGGCAATTTTTAAAACCTTATTTCATCTAAGGCTGTAAAGCTTAGAAATTGTAATCATAGTCTTAGTTTTTATTTTTCAATAACTCCATGCCGAATGGAAACACTAGCAGATAGTTTAGTTTTTAGGTTCTTTTCCAGGAAAGGCATTGATTCTATGGTTCTTGAAACCTCACAGGGAGGTGTTCATCCCCAATAGGAGCCAGTGTTAACTCCTCAAATAAATCGGTGGATTTTATTTGATTTTTAGATGATAGGTTGTGTTCTAAATTTAAATTCTAAATTTCTGTAAATAGGTTAGAGAGTCTATATTTCCAAAATAATCTCAAAAGAAATGTTGATTTTGGTTCGGTCAAGAAAATGGCAAAATATCAGGTTTCGGTGGTTTAGGCGAGCCTCCACTGTGCTCATTAACCACCGAAAGTTTTCATTTTCGGCAGAAAAGGGGTCGAAGAAGAAGGCAAGTAACCACCGAAAGTGTTTGAACGGGAAAAACGAAAGCTCGTGCTTTTGCACGAGCCAGATGTCAAAAATCGACGCAATGATTAGAAATACAACCACCGAAAGCTCGCCATGCGGGAGATGATGCACATTCGTGGCGTCCATCCGAAAGGTTTGAAGCACCTGTGTCTTATCCATCGCACTGATCATTTCAAATCCACGCAGAGCGGTGATTGGCAGGTATGATTGCACGGAGCTACCCTCCATTTCAGTGGCAAGTATGTCAGCCATCATTACCAGGTCATTCCTTCATCTGAAAACTCGAGGAGTTATAATGAATCTCGAAGATTGCTGAAGACAACCACAAGCTCGCGATTTTATCAGCAAATTGTATTTTCAAAAAATCCTGATCCCGCTTTCTCTGGCAAATGTCAAAGGGTCGCCGAGTTCAACAAGTATCCCGAGTCAAGGAAACCTGGTCAGGTTATCAGGTAAGATCGGAAACTGTTCTCTTTCAAAGTTTCAGAAATACAAATGCCCCCGAAAATCTAAAGTTTCGACATTCCTCAGCTAAAGTGTCGTCCGAAAGTGGATCAGTGTTTTAGTGAATTCATTAATCTTATGATTTTGTCACCCGATTTCACTGGTTTTTCATAAGTGATATCGACTGTATTCCTAGTTCCCAGAGCCATTGCCTCCTGAACACCTTGTTTCCCACAGTTTCAGGCATAGTCAACATCGAGCCATGTCAAAAACAAGTCCTTCTTTGAGATCCGAAGTGGATGGCATGTGGTATTTTGAATCTCATCCGGAGGTAGCAGAGTGTTTTAAGCAGACCGGAGTTTTCACATATTGTGAAAAATTGACAACCTTTCACCAACAAGTGGCCGAAGCATTTGCCCTCTCCTATGATGGAAGGATTACTAAAATAGGTAGGGAGGAGATTATTATAGACGAAGCAGCCATTGCTGAGTACACAGGGTTATCCAGAACGAGGTATTGTTGGTTTAAAACCTCTTCACCTTCAAATGTTGAATTCAGGTCGTATTTGTTACCAGTGCATAAAGCTTTGACCTGGAAGAAGGATATTCCCATGTCCTATCTGGAATCAAAGTGGCAGTCCCTGCTGAGGGCGATTTTTGTGTATATCACTTGTGAGGGGTGCTACAACAGGGTAATGTATTACCATTTTAAACTGTTGAACCATTTCACAGGCAGAGAACACATAAACATGCCTTACTTCTTTCATAAAACCCTGACTAAGATGGAAAGACAAGTGAAAGCCCAGCTTGGTAAAGTTGTAAGCAGATTATCACATCAGGGGTTGATTACCCTTCTTGTGAGAGAAGCTCTGCAGAGGAAACAAATTGAGTGGGGTTTCTTTTTGTTTTGGAATGAGTTTCAAACAGAAAGACCTCCAGAGGCAGAAGCCAAGAAAACCAGAGGTAGAAAAGATCCTACTCCCAAGAGTAGTCACAGGAGGAGGAAAGGAATCTCAATGCCCAAAGATTCTATAAAAGCATCACCTAGTAAAAAGGAAGGAATCAAGAGGAAATTACAGTTTGAAGAAAAACAATCTAAAAACCCTGTCACAGGAAAAAACCTTCTCAATCTAGCTTATAGTGACTCTGAATCAGAGCAGGGGGTGGCAAAGACACAGGACAACTTGCAGATCAAACAGGATGCAAAATTGAATTTAAATCTACCTCCATCAAATCCTCCAGAGATCCACAGGCAACCAGAAGCAGAAGCCTCCTCAAGCAGGCCTAAGAAAGGTAGAACATAGAAGATAAACAAGCTCCTACAAGAGATTTATGAGAGGGAAATTCTGGAGAGGGTGATCAAAAAGGCCAATGCAGATCTCACTGACAGAAATGTTGAACTGTTCAAAATGAATCAAACTCTTAGAGAAAAACATGACAAAATCAAATATATAAACAGAGATTTGATCGGAGAAAATATGAAACTATACAGACAGCTCAGGATTCTGAGGCTCAAGTTAAAAGAGCTTGAATCACCTGAATAAAAACAAACTGGGTTGGACACTTTGGCTAATTTAGCCACAACTATAATGGATGCGTCAGAACTCCCTACACAACCAGCAAAAGTTCGTAGGTTTTCACGAACCAGGACTGCAGCATCTAAGAAAGCTTGAGCATTCAAAAGAGGAGCCAGGATAAACATTTTTGCAGTTTTGAAATTTCTTCAAAGTTTAACTTTCGGTGGTTTAGGCGAGCCTACAATGTGCTCATTAACCACTGAAAAGAGGTTCTTTCGGTGGATAACTCACCCAGAGACTTTCCTAGATAACCACCAAAAGCCTGTGTGTCCAGAATTGGATGAGTTTTTACACAGATCAAGGATTTTTGAGATGAAAAGATTCAAGATCTTTTCGAATGAATGTCTGATGAATTATCAAGTCTATCCCAGCAACTATTTTTGACAAATTGTGGAGAAAAGAGTTATTTCAAAGGTCTATGGACATCTTTAATTAAGACAGAAAAGCAGGACACCCGGCCACATCAGCAAATTCGACTTAGTCTCTATTTGACAGTCATCATTTATCCTTGGGAGGCTATTCTACACTACACCAACAATCAACAGAGAGAAATCTGGGATTGTCCTCATTTTGGGGAAGCATCCCACTTCTTTTGCAACAGAATTTTGAGTTACTATGTTTAGTATTTTTGATCCTTGTTTTCAGGATCTTAGAACTACTTTGTAATGCTATAAATCTTAGGATAGAAGATGAACCAGGGGTTCGATTTTGGGTTCTACATGCTGCTACTGTAAGAGAGACCTATTCTTATTATATGAAAAATTGCAAGCTTCCTTCAGTTGTGTTGTCAGACTTTTCTTTTCTGTTCTCTGATATCTTATGAGTGAAGGTTCTTTATTGATGCTTATTCAATCTGCATGTGACTGTCATCTCACTAATTGAATGATTAAGTTGATAATCATAAGTTATTTCCTTAGTTATTAAACCCATTGTGCTTGTTTTATACGAGTATAATCTAGTTCAATAGTTATTTTCTCTTCCATTTAATCAAACCTTGTATGAATGCATTACTAGAAGGCCTTGTGAGATTTTATATTTCTAGAGAGTCTTGAACACACAGTCTAGTCCCTAGATATTCATCTTGATCCAAAAACCACATCAATTATTAAGAAAATATTTCCCAAAAAGAGTTAGTTACCAGGCATCTCCGACTTACAGCCTAGGAGAGTTTCCTGGAGTGATAACAGTGCTGACTACATATAATTTTAGTAAAAACAATGTTATTTCAATAAAATTATATAAGCAAATAATAAAAACAACGTAAAATGAAATTGGAAATTGATAATCGTTTACATGTTCTGCGGTTGGCCATTTTCCACGATCATCCTACTACATTATAATATAATTAGAACCCCCAAATATTTAAAAAATTGTTAATGATAACAAAAAATAATGTTAACGATAATATTTACAACAATGTTAAAGATAATAAAAAAATATAATGCAATAAGTAGAGGTTTCTTAAAGAGGTGTTGCATAAGAACCTGCACACTACTAGTCAATGTGTCTATTCGATTCAAATGGTAATCCACTAATAACTCTTCCCCGGGAGCTATCTTTTTTATTGCACATAGGACTACTCAATTCTCTTCACGTCCCTCAAATATGCAATTCGATTGTTTGTTTGTTGTCCCGGATCGTGTGTTGTTTATAAACCCTGCGATATTGCCGGAAGCTTTAGGCCTTCCATCAATATAGATAGTCGCTCCCTTATTTTTATCCTTGTTTATTAATTGTATATAATTTGCGGCGAGTGAATATCTCTGCATACTTTGCATGTACCGGACCATCCGCATCCAATCGTTATAATTGTAACACGGTCCAACATAGTCCATCAATTCAGTTACTGTATTGTATTTTACAATTATTCCATCCATGGAAAATAGCCCCAAGCCACGCAGGGAGGATGGTGCAATGTGATATGTCCTATTGTTGACAACGAAGTCAACATCTATAGGAGGTAGTTCCTTATGTACCCATTGCTTCACCAGATGCTTATACCTAAGTGGAACATCTATGTCTCCGATGCTCTCATCATCATAAGAGCATGATCCTCCTTTGACAAGAAAAAATTTCATGCGTCTACAAAATTTTATTCTGACTTTTTCACCTTTGGTCCTTGTTTTCTTATCATATCTACCAGATGAAGTTGCATTTCCAGCCTCTATTTGTCCTAAGCTTTCCTCACTCGACGAAGAAATATCTGACAGGTACCTATTTGGTTGTACCTTCAGTTGCATGTGCACGTGTTGTTAGTTAGTAGTCCATCATCATATTCACAGTTCCAAATATAATTTTTATATCAGATCCATAGGAATTGAGCAGATTTGTTATTTCAAATATTTCCAATGCAAGAAATTTCTTAGAAACATGGTACCTAAACTTAAGCCTAATGCCTAATATTTTAGGTTTGGATGCCTTGGTGGGCCTGGGGTTCCATGGGTTAAGTTCGTTAGACATTTGACACTTGCTATAAGCATATTGCATCATATTTTTGCTTGCATGAGGAATACAACCACATCCACTCTCATGTTTCTCCATGGTAGGATGCATCAAGTCCACAAAGGTACAAGTCTATGATGGTTGGATATGATGTGGACTAATGATTAAATGTCTAACAAGATCTGTCTCGGGAATCCTTAAACATGGTTGGCTCATTAAACACAAGGTCCAATTAAATTCCACCACATGGAAATGCAACATCAACATGAATGAACTTGGAAGGACTCGTGGTTGCTCTAGAGTGTGCCAGATGGGACCACTACACATTTTAAAAGATAAGTTAGAAGACACCTTTATCAAAAAAATTCCAAGTATTTTGGAGAATTGGACTCAAACAAGATTTCACTAGGCTCTAATAATACTTCAGATCCATAGGAATTGAGCAGATTTGTCATTTCAAATATCTCCAATGAAAGAACTTTCTTAGAAACATGGTACCTAGACTTAAGCCCAATGCGGTTTGGATGCCTTGGTGGGCCTGGGGTTCCATGGCTTAAGTTCATTAGACACTTGACACTTGCTAGAAGCATATTGCATCAGATTTTTGCCTGCATGAGGAATACAACCACATCCACTCTCATGTTTCTCCATGGTAGGATGCATCAATTCCACAAAGGTACGAGTCTATGATAGTTGGATATGATGTGGACTAATGATTAAATTTCTAATGAGATCTGTCTCAGGAATCCTTAAACATGGTTGGCTCATTAAACACAAGGTCCAATTAAATTCCACCACATGGATATGCAACATCAACATGAATGAACTTGGAAGGACTAGTGGTTGCTCTAGAGTGTGCCACATGGGACCACTACACATTTTAAAAGCTAAGTTAGAAGACACCCTTATCAAAAAAATTCCAAGTATTTTGGAGAATTGGAATCAAACAAGATTTCACTAGGCTCTAATAATACTTCACATCCATAAGAATTGAGTAGATTTGTCATTTCAAATATCTTCAATGCAAGAACTTTCTTAGAAACATGGTACCTAGATTTAAGCCTAATGCATAATATTTTAGGTTTTGATGCCTTGGTGAGCTTGGGATTCCATGGCTTAAGTTCGTTAGACACTTGACACTTGCTAGAAGCATATTGCATCATATTTTTGCCTGCATGAGGAATACAACCTGTTGGTGCAATTATTTGCATAATATATTACCAAACATAAATTATCAACCCGGATTTGTAATCAAAAGAGTTTATGCACTATATGTGTCGATAAAAGATAGGTTCCTATGTGTGATGAGTATAGTTCAATCAAGAAAACCATATAAAAACCAATACTATGTTTTCTGATGGCGACTGCACTCCTCGGAGCACGTCCGCTTCTCCAGGACCTTCTTTCTTCTTAGCCCGAAGAACTTTAAGGCTCTTCTATTTCCCTATCAGGAAATCTGTACCCATAGATTCTCTTCCTCTGCGTGATCCCCCTTCCTTGACTTGTCGGAGGATCGAAACTTGCGGCTTCGCAAGTTCTCTGCTGATCATTGGGCTCCCAAATCCCTGAGACCCGATGTGTCAGTCAACGCTGACTTCCTCTTTCCTCTATCGGGACTTCGTCTCTATCGCGACTTCGCTACTCATGACACCAAACACTCGGTTCTCCAACTCCCGAGACCTGATGTGCCGAAATTCCGATATGCTCGCAAGTTGACTTTTCCACAGTCGCGTCTCCCCGTCGGGACTTCGGACTTCGCGGGATCGCGAATCCTAACGCCCAAGTTTCGGGACTTCTCGCGGCGAGATCCCGATGACTTATGCCACCTTTCCTCCACTCGCCGACTTTTGTGGCCCACACTATTTATGGATTCGTCGGGATATCGCTTATCGCAATATCGCGATTCCCGTGGCCAAATCCTCGACTCTTTTCTCGCGAATCCTCGATAGGTGATCTCGCGATGGATCCAACGGCCCTGACTGGCTTGGATCAATGGCCCGACCCTTCCTGAACTTTGAACCTCTTCCACACTTACGATGTAACCTCCCTGCAACTCCGGGAGATCCAACAACCCACGGAACTTCGCGAAATCTCTTCAAAGGATTTCGTCCGTCCTTTCTCCTTTATGCAATCCACGAATAAGGAGTGTCTCTCCACGTGACTTGTTCGAAAACCTGCGATGTTTCTCTCCAAATTTTCACGGCATCTTCCCTGCACTTATCCTTCAGTAAATTCGAAGGCCTATTTCTCCTGATCTTTCCACAACTTCAGTCTGCAGAAAGAAACCTTGCACACACTCCTTGCGGAAAATCTTCAACAATGCTTAAGTGTTGAAGGCACTCGACTCTGCGCACACTTGCAGTAGCAGTCTCTCAATGTTTTGCTCAGAATATCAACTCTGAGACTTCTCCCTGGCCTGCGCACTCCTTGCATGGCACTGTGCCTAACTGCACCTTCGAAGAAGTGAGAACAAAAGTTATCTCTAATTCAATCCTCTGTCAATGCACTCCTTGCGGACTATTCAACTGCACTCCTTGCAGGAATCCTTTGGCTCAATTAGAGAAACAATCGAAACTCATTCACTCTTCCTCTTAGACTTCAAGTTAACCATGAAATCACATACACAACATATAAAAGCAAATGTATGACTGAAAGCAAACACTCATGAGCATAACATCAATACACAGAGAAACAACACAAAACCATGAATTTGAATCAAAGCTCTCTTCTATTAATTCAAATGTCTGTACATGGGTGTTCTTCATACAATTCTCTGTATGCTCTTCTTCTCCTGAATGCTTCAATAATTTGATGATAATACAATGATACAATGAGGGTGTCATTATCCCGTTTCCCTCTTGCGCTCTAAAGCTATCAAATCTAGAATTAATTTCCTATCTACCAGCATTAAATCTATTAAATGTCGACTATCTACAAAAGGATGAGAGCTATCCGCTCAAGGTCCATTACAATATACAAGTGCGCCATCTCTTAAATGACTCATTTAAGGTCGTGCAACAATTTCAAAGCATTTTCAAAAATTTGGTGCTAGCTTGTCCAGCTGTCTTTCACTTCCGCGCTAGCTTGCTTGATGTGCTGACGATGCTCCTGCATTATACTCCCTGGCTTGAAAAATTTCATGGGATCCTATCCATGAGCTCCTGCACGGTCTGTCCATGCTTCTGTATCACTGCTTCTCTCTCCCAGCTGGCATCTTCCACTGGGTGATTCTATCATTTGACCTGATACTCGAAGTATTCTTTCCTTCTGGTCTTCTTACCCACTCTCTTGTCCAGTATGCATTCCATCTGCAGCTTTTCTGCAACTGGTAATTGTTTCACCCACTGGATCACTGGCTCCTCAGTTCCAGTGTTTTCTTCTCCAGCCCTATATGGGTATAAATCCGCGACATTGAATATCGGAGATATCCCGATGCCATCCGGCAACTCGATCTCGTAAGCATTTTCTCTGAATTTTCTCAAGACCCTGCACGGTCCGATTTTCTTCATTTTCAATTTGTTGTATGTTCCCCTCGGGAACCTTTCTTTCCTCAAATGTGCCAGAACTAGATTGCCAACTTCAAACTGAAGTTGTCTCCGATGCTGATCTGCTCTGCGTTTATATTCCTGATTTGAATCTATCAGTCGCTGCTTCACCCTTCTGTGAAGTTCCTTCATCACCTCAGCGAATTCTTCTGCACTAGCGCTGCTAGTCGCAGTCTGTTCTGAATCCCTCAGTTCAGAAACTCCTCTCGGTTGCATACCATATACAACCTGAAATGGACTCCTGCTTGTGCTTCTATTTACTGAATCATTGTATGCAAACTCTGGCTGTGGTAATATGTGGTCCCAACTGTTGTGGTGCTCTGTCACCAAGCTTCTCAGCAAGTCTCCCAGACTTTTATTGACCACTTTCGTCTGTCCATCCATCTGAGGATGATAAGAAGAACTAAATGCCAAGTTAGTTCCTAGCTTTCTCCATAATGTCCTCCAAAAATTCCCTATGAATTTAGTGTCCCTGTCCGAAACTATACTTTTCGGCAACCCATGAAGTCGGATAATCTCTTTGAAATATAAATTTGCGATGTGAGTCACATCGCTGGTCTTCTAGCATGGGATGAAATGTGCCATCTTAGAAAACCTGTCCACTACCACAAAGATGGAATCAACACCTCTTTTTGTCCTCGGCAACCCCAATATAAAATCCATGCTAATCGCCTCCCATGGCCTCTCTGGTATGGGCAATGGATGATAAAGACCTGCATTCTGCTTTCTCCCCTTCGAATGATGGCAAATTCTGCACCTGTCAAGAAATCTCTTGACATATGCTCGCATCCCCGGCCAAAAATATGACTCATTCAGCTTCGCGAATGTCTTGTCATGGCCAAAATGTCCTGCTAAGCCTCCACTGTGTTTCTCTTTCAATAGATTCTCCCTCATGGAGCATTTCGGAATACACAGTTGATTTCCTCTGAACAACAATCCCTCCTGGATCATATAATCCATCCAAGGGCTCCTATCTCTGAGAATTGGATTCTCAGTTGCTTCATACGCTTCTGTAAAATCTGCATCTACTGTGTACATGTCTCTGAGATTTTCAAAACCCAATGTTTTGATTCGGAACTCCTGCAACAACAAACACTTCCCGCTCAAAGCATCAACTACTTTGTTAGGAGTACCAGAAATGTGCTTAATCACAAACGTGAAATTCTGCATATACTCTACCCATTTTGCATGTTTCTGATTCAACTTCTCTTGTTGACTCACAAACTGTAATGCATGATTATCATTGTACAAAACAAATTCTTTCAGGATCAAGTAATGCCTCCACTTCTTTAGTGCTTGTATGATAGCATAGAATTCTTTATCATATGTGGAGTATTTCAGTTTCACCTCATCCAGCTTCTCACTGAAATATGCGACTGGCCTGTCTTCTTGACTCAAGACCGCCCCTATAGCAAACCCACTCGCATCACATTTCACTTGAAATGTCTTCTTAAAATCCGGCAACACCAACACTGGTTGTTCCGTTATCTTCTGCTTCAACATATTGAAGCTCTTCTTAGCCTCCGCTGTCCAGTGAAAATATTTATGCCACTTCTTCACTGTATCCATCATCGCTGTGCTAATTCCACTGAAATTCCTAATGAACTTCCGGTAGAAACTAGCCAATCCATGAAAACTTCTCACCTCGGAAATATTTCTCAGTGATGGCCAATTCTTGATCACTTCTACCTTACCCGGATCCATCTTCAACTCATTCATTGAAATAACAAACCCCAAGTAAATGAGTTCTGTCTTCATGAACGAGGACTTCTTCATATTGATTAACATCTTCTCCTGTTGTAGCTTCTTCATCACTATAGCCAAATGCTTCAAGTGTTCTACCACTGATTTACTGTAAATCAGTATATCATCCAAATAAACAATGACAAATTTCCCGATGAATTCCCTCAGGACTTCATTCATCAACCTCATAAAAGTACTTGGTGCATTCGTCAAACCAAACGGCATGACTAGCCATTCATACAGTCCTTCGTTAGTCTTGAAGGCTGTCTTCCACTCATCGCCTTCTCTCATGCGAATCTGGTGATATCCGCTTTTCAAATCTATCTTTGAAAAATACCTTGCCCCGCTTAGGCAATCCATCAGATCATCCATTCTCAGCAATGGGAACCTGTATCTAATGGTTATCTTGTTGATGGCTCTTGAGTCGGTACACATTCTCCATCCTCCGTCTTTTTTCGGACTGAGTACCATTGGAACAACACATGGACTCAAGCTTTCCCTGACCAATCCTTTGTCCATCAACTCCTGGACCTGCTTCTTAACCTCTTCATTCTCTTGCGGAGTCAACCTATACGCGGCTTTATTCGAAAAACTAGCTCCTGGTATGAGATCAATGTGATGACTCACACTCCTCATCGGTGGCAACGAACGAGGTAATTCGTCCACTATAATATCAACGAACTCTTCCAGCAGTTCCTGAATCTCATCTGGTAAATCATCCATTCTTGTGCTAGTCAGAACAATCTTCGGCTTCCTGACCACAAAGAATTGTGAATCTTCCTTCTTCTTAACCTCTGTACTGTGTTGCTTACTTCTGGTTTCACCTCTTTATCCTTTATCGGAAGCAACATATGGGTTCTCCCATTCTTCTTCAGGGTATATGTGTTCATTCTTCCATCATGAATCGCATTTCTGTGATATTTCCATGGTCTACCCAGCAATAAATTACATACATCCATGGGAATAACATCACATAAAATCTTATCATTATACCCACCTATTTTGAATTCAACCAAGCATTGTTTAGTAACAGTTACCTGGTGTCCTTTCTGTAGCCACGAAACTCTATATGGGCTTGGATGATCAGTCATTTCCAGCTCCAGCTTCTCTACCATCTCAGTAGATACGAGATTATCCGTGATACCACTGTCAACAATGACCTTGCACACCCTGTCCTTGGTCTTGCAAGCTGTTCTGAAAAGTCTGGTCCTTTGGACTGAACTTTCCACCTCTTTCTCAGGTGTCAATAGGACTTTTCGCATCATAAGCGATCTTCCACCTTCTGTGTCTTCGGCCTCAACATCTCGCCTCTGTGCTTCTGTGATGTGAGCTTCTTCAATGTCCTTCTTTTTCTCTGGACACTCGTAAGACTTGTGCCCATTATTTCCACATGTGAAACATGTGATTACTCCACCTCTTCCTCTTCCTCTACCTCTAGTACGAGGAAAAGTATTACCATCAGCATATCCGCCACTCTGCTCTGTATGCTGTCCTCTCTGTTCAACATATGGCCCTCACTGTGAGGTTCCACCTCTCTCAATCTTACCCTGAGGTTTCTTCCATTCCTCCTTGGGCTTCTGAAATTTCTCCTAGGCAACTGCTTTTCCTCTGGGATGACTCCTGCCTTGCCCTCGCTGACCTTTCTTACGACTCAGCTTCTCCTCTGCTTTCAGAGCCATCTGATAAGCGTCCTCCACCATCCTGATGGTAACCATGCTCAATTCATCCTGAATGTCATATCTCAGACCATTCAGATATCTGGCAACCTTCTCATCATCGCTTTCCCGATGACCTGCTCTGATGTTCAGTTGATAGAATTCTTCAGTGTATTCTTTCACTGTCATCAGCTTCTATCTCAGGTTCTGCATCCTCCTGAACAGAGTAATTTGGTAGTCTCTTGGGATGAAATTCGCCTTCATCTTTGCGATCATTCGATCCCAACTCTTGATCTTCTGCTTGCCCTTGCAGCGTCTATCAGCTTGTAGCTCGTCCCACCACAATGCTGCGTGTCCTTTCAAGCGTGTAACAACATGCTTGACTTTCTTGTCCTCTTCAATATCTTCATAATCGAAGTAAGTGTTGAGAGCTCTAATCCAATCTAGTAGCTCCTCTGCATCCAGATTTCCTTCATAGACTGGAATGTCCATTTTGGCTTTTTCACCCATCCGTGCGATAGCTTTGATCAATCGCTCAGTTGATGCATCTTCGGCTGCAACTTCCTCCTCGCGTTCAGCCTCTATCTCGCTCTCGGAATCACTATGATCCCCTGCACTAGCTGTGTGTCTCTGCGTTGTCTCCATGTCCTCGAGTCTTGCTCGAAGATCTCTCATCTATCTCTCCATTTCTGGATTTCCTACCGGCCTGACTCTTCTTCGCACTTCCCTGTCCTTCGGATCAGGTGACTGTCTTTCTCTTCTGGGCGGCATGGTAAATTCTCTTCTCTGCTACAGAAAGAAAAGAACAATTCCTGCTATGATACCACTTGATGGCGACCGCACTCCTCGGAGCACGTCCACTTCTCCAGGACCTTCTTTCTTCTCGGCTCGAAGAACTTCAAGGCTCTTCTATTTCCCTATCAGGAAATATGCACCCACAGATTCTCTTCCTCTGTGCGATCCCCCTTCCTTGACTTGTCAGAGGATCGAAACTCGCGGCTTCGCAAGTTCTCTGCTGATCATTGGGCTCCCAAATCCCCGAGACCCGATGTGTCAGTCAACGCTGACTTCCTCTTTCCTCTATCGGGACTTCAGCTCTATCGCGACTTCGCTACTCGCGACACCAAACACTCGGTTCTCCAACTCTTGAGACCCGATGTGCCGAAATTCCGATATGCTCGCGAGTTGACTTTTCCATGGTCGCGTCTCCCCGTCGGGACTTCGGACTTCACGGGATCACGAATCCTAATACCCAAGTTTCGGGACTTCTCGTGGCGAGATCCTGATGAATTATGCCACCCGTCCTCCACTCGCCGACTTCTGTGGCCCACACTATTTATGGATTCATCGGGATATCGCTTATAGCAATATCACGATTCCCGTGGCCAGATCCTTGACTCTTTTCTCGCGAATCCCCGATAGGCGATCTCATGATGGATCCGATGGCCCTGACTGGCTTGGATCAATGGATCGACCCTTCCTGAACTTCGAACCTCTTCCACACTTACGATGTAACCTCCCTGCAACTCTGGGAGATCCAACGACCCACGGAACTTCGCAAAATCTCTTCAAAGGATTTCGTCTGTCCTTTCTCCTTTATGCAATCCACGAATAAGGAGTGTCTCTCCACACGACTTGTTCGCAAACCTGCGATGCTTCTCTCCAACTTTCCACGGCAGCTTCCCTGCACTTATCCTTCAGTAAATTTGAAGGCCTATTTCTCCTGAGCTTTCCACAACTTCAGTCTGTAGAAAGAAACCTTGCACACACTCCTTGCGGAAAATCTTCAACAATGCTTAAGTTTTGAAGGCACTCGACTCTGCGCACACTTGCAGCAGCAGTCTCTCAATGTTTTGCTCAGAATCGCAACTCTGAGACTTCTCCCTGGCCTGCGCACTCCTTGCATGGCACTGTGCCTAACTGCACCTTTGAAGAAGTGAGAACAAAAGTTATCTCTAATTGAACCCTCTGTCAACGCACTCCTTGCGGACTATTCAACTGCACTCCTTGCAGGAATCCTCTAGCTCAATTAGAGAAACAATCGAAACTCATTCACTCTTCCTCTCAGACTTCAAGTTAACCATGAAATCCCATACACAACATATAAAAGCAAATGTATGACTGAAAGCAAACACTCATGAGCATAACATCAATACACAGAGAAACAACACAAAACCATGAATTTGAATCAAATCTCTCTTCTATTAATTCAAATGTCTGTACATGGGTGTTCTTCATACAATTCTCTGCATGCTCTTCTTCTCCTGAATGCTTCAATAATTCAATGATAATACAATGATACAATGAGGGTGTCTATATCCCGTTTCCCTCTTGCGCTATAAAGCTATCAAATCTAGAATTAATTTCCTATCTACCATCATTAAATATATTAAATGCCGACTATATACAAAAGGACGAGAGCTATCCGCTCAAGGTCCATTACAATATACAAGTGCGCCATCTCTTAAATGACTCATTTAAGGTCGCACAACAATTTCAAAGCATTTTCAAAAATTTGGTGCTGGCTTGTCCAGCTGTCTTCCGCTTCCGCGCTAGCTCGCTTGATGTGCTGGCAATGCTCCTACATCATTTTCACGCTTCAAAGATAACACTCTTCACACAATTCATAAATTAGAAAACAAAACTTGTAATCATGCACTCAAAAGATTTTGCTCAGATAATGCCTTGTCCATTTACAAGCTCATGAAGTGGAAAGATGGACTTTGAATCTGTTATCTGTAGCTAATATAATTAACAACAACTAACAAGCAAATCTGGGCACACTTCAATAATACCACTCTAAAGAAGAGAGAAATGATAACAAAACTTTTCAAGCAAACAGTGAATCGAAAGGTTCTTTCTTAGGTGACAAATCTGTTCATTAGAGGCTCATGAAATGAAGAGATGAACTTAAGATCTATCTCTTGGAGCAACTAAACTAAAAAATAGGATGCTCCATTAAATCTCATGTATGGTGAAATATGGAGATCCAACTACTCCTGCATTACCACACTTCGCAACAAATTCAAATAGTGAAATCAAACAAAATAACATGAAATCAAAATAACAAATACATGAAATGAAAATCTACACTAACAATTTACAATAAGCTTACCAAGCTAGATCGGTGGCCCTTGTCGATGCCAACATGGAAGATTTTAGATCACCAGATGTTAACTTCTAAGAGAGACAAAATCATTGAATTCAATCTTGCATTAATCTCCAACAAGTAGGTTTACAAAAAGAGTCTTCTCATGAATCCATTCTACATCATAACAATTCTCCTTTAAGAACCATTCTTACATCATGATAATTCCTCCCTACTCAGACCTATGAGATCTTATTTATACATAAAATCCATGGAGGAATGGATGAAATAGAATCCCCAAACTAAGAAAACAAATTTTACAATTTTAGGATAAATCCCAAAATTCTGTGTTTTTTAACAACTTGGGCAGATTCGAGTTAGTCCCCCACCCATATCTCCCAAACTAATTCTAATTTTGAAAAATGGCCCGAGTTTTACTCAATTTATCATATTCTCAACAAAACCCATGTTTTAGAATTTCTATATCTGATACCATATGCATGAAAATCGAGGTGCAAGTTGGCAGTTTGAGTGTTTTTGATAATTTTGGTAGAATAATTCCCCCTGAGCTGGAGGTCCACACGTGCGAGATGAGTGAATTTTGACTCATGCATCCTCATGAAAACATCGTTCTGGACAAAACCCATGTGCCCGATTTTCCTCTAGAAGCTTTCCAAAATTTTGAATTATTTCTAGTACCGGATTAGCACAGGCTGGTACCGAAATAGGTGGAGCCTTGGTACCGAAATAGACTGGGTACCAGATCATGATGCTTAAGAGTCAAAGTTATTAGGATCATACAAAATCAACCATTTTAATGGAATTAACTCAAGAAAACTAAACAAATCATGCCTTAATCATAAGTTACCTCTTTATGCACATGATCAAGGTCATTAATTGCATTTATGGATGAAACAGTCAATTAGATAGACATATCATAGGTAAAATTGACTCAAACATAGATAATATAGGGTAATAGAAGTGTCAATACTGATAGTCAACATTCCCTTATGCTTAAGTCATTGCATGTCCTCATGCAACAATGATCTTCAAAGTTTCACAATTGATGATACTCCTCACTCGATCAAGCTGTTGGATCATGTTGTCATTGATGCCAATGGTTTGATTATTTGGGAGAATGTTGGATCATTGATGTAAATTATTTGGTTTGATTGATGTCATTGATTGATGTCAAGTAATTGATTAATATGATGCCCTTGATGATAATGATATATGTCCAAGTGGAAACCAATCGATGCAAAGATGAATCATTAGTGTCTTATCATAGTTGATAAGGTGCACAAATGGATGAACTCCAAAGTGGTCCCCTTATGGTGAAATCCCTCACGGGAAGATGCTTTATGGAATGAGTTATCCTAGAAGAATGGTTGGAGGACCCATGCTTGTATGTTGAATAATGAGATAAAGATCAATGAAGTTGTTGGTGAAACTATCCTAGATGGATAGTGCTTGTCTTGTCATTTTCGGTGGTATGTGGAATGTCACATAACTCCTCACGGTTTGAGAGTTATGATCTTATGAAGTTGGAGGACCCCCATATGAAGGCTTGAAGCCCCAAAAGGTCAAAGAAGTAAAAGTGCTTGAAAAGAAGAAATCATTATTTAAATGATAAAGTAAAGTGACAAAATCAAGATGGATTATTTAAATGATAAAGTAAAGTGACAAAATCAAGAAGGAACATTTAAATGATAAAGTATTGGAGAAATTTCCATTCATGGAAAGTGGTTAACCCTAAAATAAGGAAAATAGGTTAAATGATCTAGAAACGGGTTAAGTAACCTAAAAATGGGTTAAGTGACCTAGAAGATGAAAGTATAAATAAAAAACTAGGATCTCTTGTAAAATGTACATTTTGGTAAGAATCCTTTTTGTGGATCAATGGAGAGCTTCTTGGTAATATCTTTTGGAGTATTGATGGAGAGCTTTTTGTGAGAGAATATTATTTGTGTGGATCTCTTGAGCATGATTGAAGATCTATTCTAAGGAAGAGAGCGAGAGGAGGATCTCATGGATGCATCAAAGTTTCGGCAATGTCGGAGATCTTGACGACGAAAGTCTCGGAGTCACAAAAAACCTTATTTTCTGATGCCCACGCGGGCTATCTGTGTATAGGGTGCGTGTACATGCGGGCTGGCTGTGTATAGGGTGAGTGTACATGCAGGTTGACTGTGTACAGGGAGCGTGGACTAAATAAAATCATGGAGATTTTTGTTTGAGCTGGTGCCAAGCTCTTGGATGATGAGGCAGGTTCCAGATCTACATTCTATGGCCTCGGATCTATTACTAAGACACTGGTATGGTTACATTATTGTCTTGATAGATGTTATTGTTTGATATGTTGTGAATGCTTAGGGCATTCTTGGTATGGCTTTTATGTTGTGGCTCAATTTGGTTGATTTGATGGATGGAGTGAGCAACACTCTTGTGATTCAGTAGTGACATGATTGCTATAGTATACTAGCTATTTATACGTGATTGAGATAGCATTCATATTGATTTGATGTGGAGCATGAGCAAGATATTGGAGAGCTTGGATGGGTTGTGACTGGCTGTGGGTCAGTTTGGACAATGGAAGACAGAAGGGTTCTAAGCATATGAAGAAAAGAAAAACCCTAGTTGCTTAGAAGAAGACGCTTGTTGCATTATACACTGGCCGCGTTCACACGCAGGCTATAGTGAGCCAGAGCGCGTTCACACGCGGGTTGCACTACTGACAGGTCGTGTACCTATTGACAAATTGATATCTGTTGAGGATTGTTGCCTCATCTCAGTTGGTGCTGAGAATGTAAGCTGAGTCTTGCATATAGAGCTGGTGTTGCTGATAAACCCCAAGGATTGTAGTCCGTAATAAAAATAAAATTGTACATACATCTTGTGTTCTTTGTGTTCATTGTGGGGATGACTTGTTGATGATATATTGTTGATATATGTTGCTGATATGTGCTCACATCTAAATAGTTATAAATGATAGCAGTGGGTAATGAATAAATGTTGAATGCTAATTGATGAGTTTTAGTGCAAGAGGGAAGTTTTGGGAAAAAGAGCCCCACACTCATTCACCCCCACTCTAAGTGTGGTAGGTGTGTCCAACACAAACATTCCCTGAAGTTAAGTCTTATCCAATCTGTTTTTGATCAAAGTTAGGAGAAAGGGCCGGATGTGACTCTAATATGATTATAGGATAGTGGCCAAGAGTTTTCATAATGACTTTGACTAATAGGCCCCCTTGGCTAGATTACCTTTAAAACAAAAGTGATTTAAGCATAATTTAGATATCGTTTGAAGAGAGGAACACATAAAAGAATACATCCCAAGATGATTAACTTGTTTCTTATCCAATTTTGTAGAGATGAAGCTCTTCTTGTTTAGGTAAGGTGAATTACATATAATGAGGGTCCCACTTCTCATGCAAACCTATTTATTTTAAAGATAGAACTCTAAAGTGGATACTTGAAGGTTCTTAAGAACATCATCCGAGAGATATAAAGGTCATCTCCTAGCCTTCATTTGATAATGATTTTTCAAAATGATACCCAAGGGTTTATGTTCAGTTTTAAGTGTGCCACTTTATGTTTTTCAACTCTCTTTACCCGGCATAGCTCTGCTGCCAGCAGGCCTGTTCAGTGCCCCGACGGGTTTACCTTAGTACCATACAAGAATGACCCCGCTGCCAACAGGCCTGTTCAGTACCCCGACGGGTTTACTTGTACTTCCTGATACTTTCTTTTTATTATATTACTCAAAAGATTTAGAATAATGTATACTGTTCATTGACAATTTTAGAGTATAAGGAAGGCAAGTGGTACGAGAGTGTTTTAGATTTATTAGGCACATAATTAATTGTTTTCAATTATCCCAAGGGTGACATCATCCACATTCAAATTAAATCTTAGCTATTCAATGTATAATGGAACATCTTAGATAATGACTAAGAGGTCCCTCTAGTTAATACTATTAGGGTTATCATGAAAGTTCATTGCAGTTTTGCAAGGGCGGTCCACCACATGAGGTTTTCATCAATACCTCTCAAGAGAAACTTGTAAAGATAAACTTGGATAAGAACTTGTCGAATCAATTAGGTTAGTATTTTACATAATGGTGTCACCACTTTTCAATGGATATTTCAATTAGCAATCACTTCTTCAAAATAATGAGGTAATAAGACAAGTGCACCCATTATCATATAGAGCTAAATGTGAAAAATATCTTTCTAAAGGGAGAGAAAAGATGATTCATTTAGGGTTGAGTATAGAAATGTAGGAGGAAGATGCACATGAGAGTAAAATTAATTCAACACAAGACTTAAATGATCCTTGTCAATAGAAAGAAGATGAAGAGATTAGCCCATACCTCCAATTATCTAAAGTGAAAACAATGTTAAGCACATGACAAAGATCATATCACTTTGGCATCAGTACCAGATAAGTAATGGAGTAGGTTTCTATAGTACCAGAACAGATAGTATTGGAACAAAGTGACATGATGGATGATTTTTGCTCATTCATGGTGACAACCACTTCACAAAGGAATTCATTGATAATACACGAGGAGATGTATACGAGGGATTGCAAAAGTTCATGGTAGGGAGCATGCAATAATTGAGAGTAACCATATGTTTACTGCATAATTATTCTAATTCCTTTAGTAAAACAAAAAATGTTGAATTTATATGTCCCAGTACTTAAATCGAGGAGCAAAACTTGAATATATGATTAGAGCTACCAACACCTTATTTCCAGTACCGGATCACCTGAGTACCAGATGGATGCAGGGTTGTGCTTCAGTACCAGAATAGCGTAGAGTTGTGGTTTAGTATCAGAATAACATAGACCTTCTCCTTTGGTACAGGATGAGCACACAGGTGACCATCAGTACCGGATGAGCACACTAGACCCAATGGAACCTCCCTCTAATCTTATAATGAATGGGACATCTAAATATGAGGTGCTCTTGCATCCGACTCAATATCTTGCAATTGACGCAATTGACAAATCCTCTCTAACGAGGAATGTGATGATTTATCCAATTGGAAGTTGGTGAGAGAAAACCCTAAATTTGCCAAGAGAAATCCTAAGGATATGCATCCAATGTCTTTGAGTATAGGCAAGTTTGACTATAATTTCATCCTTCAGCTGTATGAAGTGCTTGAAGTAGATGGCCATCTTAGGGTCGAGTCCCTTAGGGGGTGTTCAATTGACCTAGATGTATTGTTTGTGGATATCCTCTCTAATCACCTTGTTCAAGGAGCTAGAATGTGACTGGTGGGATCCAAGGAGTATCTATAAGGGGGGAGACAATAAATAGGGATGCCAACAAACTGAAATAACAAAGAGACCTTAGAGGACCAAATTTCCTCATCTTAGAGGGGATTGTAGAGGCAATCTCTTTTGATGAATAAAGATCCAATAAGGGGTATCTCTCCTTCCATGTGGTCGAGTCTCCTAAAGTTTGAATCCTATGGAGGAAGGAGACAAGTGTGGAAATAGTTTTGAAGCACAATGGATGGGCCTTATTTCCACTCAATCTCTCTCCCAGAAGGAAAAGTCCTAACCCCGATGGGAGATCCTAGAGGCAACTCTTAGGCAAGCCACCCACTATCACCTTGGTGACCTT
Organism: Picea engelmannii; assembly: GCA_009831015.1. NCBI lineage: Eukaryota > Viridiplantae > Streptophyta > Pinopsida > Pinales > Pinaceae > Picea > Picea engelmannii. Next base: position 148,985 of record ML806789.1, on the reverse strand, counting down.
GCTCCACTCTTTAGACTATTGGAAGGGTATCCTAGTCAAGGGGGGAATCCCTAAAGGTCAAGCTAATCTATGTTGTTGAGTAAGAAAGAGAAGCTCTCTAACTTGGCTTAACGAAGACTTGGGCAACTTGACACTACCCTCTCTCAAGGTAAAAAGGGAAACTTAAGTGTGAATGAATAGTGGATTAAATTAGCAATTGTGAACAAGCTCAAAATGTGTTTAACTTAGACAAGTGCTCATTCAAGATTATGCTTTGGAAATTGAAAATGAAATCTTGCTGCTCAATGCTTCATATACCATGAAATGCTATAAGGATGTGAAACATACTTCCTAGTTAGGGGTAGAATATAGGTATGATAGTTCCCTTGATGGCTCATCAACGTATGACCTTTTCATTGATATTTTTATGGTCATTAAGGCATTAACATAATTGAGGTTCCTAACTTCCCAATAGAACTGATCATTGTCCATGAATAGAGGCATTTTTCAAAATGTTGTGTTATTTTTTAAGGGAATTCAAATGCATAAAATCAGTAGGCTCGTGACAAAATTAATGAAGTGAAATTGGAACATAATTCTGAGAATGAAAGGGAAAGAAGTTGGCAAGATAAAAATGAATCAGATTTAGGAGACAACCATTCTGCAAATCCGCTTGCCCTCCTCTGCAAATCTGTGTGCCCTAGCCTCCTCCCGCGTGCCCTCCTCTTATGCGCCTCTCCCTCCTTCTCCTCCTTCTCCTATCCTCCTCTCCCTTCCACTTTGCATGCAAATGATCATGCCCTAGCTTCCTTCCGTGCACCTCTCCCTCCTTCTCCTCCTTCTCCCTTCCACTCTATGTGCAAATGACCATGCCCTAACCTCCTCCTTCTCCCGTCCTCCTCTGCCTTCCATGTTCCAAATCCGTGCTGTGCGACTATGTATAGTGGTGAGTGCGAGCAGGTCTGCAGCGCACGAGTGTAGTGGCTGTGTGCGATTTGAATTTTTTGTTTGTTTGTATGTTTTTTTTTTATATATATATATATATTAATTATATAAAATTAATATATATTATATATGTGAATTATATATATATATATAATCCTTAACACACTAGTCCAATATAATCACTAATAAATCAAGTTCAATAATCATGGCCAATCAACCGTGGGTTAAAAATTTCTACAAGGCCTTAGATATGTCTAGGGTCCCAGGTTTCCCCATAATATTCCTAATAAATATGGTAAAAGGCTTCCAAATTTTTCAGGAAATAATGTAATCACGGTCGAAGAACATATAGAGTAGTTTTATAGTAATCCCAGTGAGCATAATATCCCTAGGGATCATGAACATGTTGTCATAAAATTATTAGAAATATCATTAGATAAAGAAGCTAAGTCATGGTATAAAAACCTAGAAAATGGTAGTATTAAAACATGGTAATACTTCCATGATGCCTTCATGAAAAAATGGGCTATTAGAAAGGATGGTAGAATGTTGTTGACTCAACTCCATGATATTAAGAATAAATAAATGAAATGGTGAATGAATTCGATGATAGGTTTAGGAAGTTGATTGAAAAATTTCCTAATAAGATTAAGCCCAAAGATGATGCCATTCTTTTATAAAACACAAATCCATATGAGGATTAGTTTGGACTCATGTTAAGAGATAAGTTCCCCACCACCTTATAGTCATCTTAATATTGGGCTACCAAAACTGAAGAGAATATTCTTTCTACTAAAGTATATCCTTAAGGCTCCTTAGGGGAATCCACTTAGAAGGCAGAAACCAAACCTATAACATTGAACATAGTTGATCCTACCCAAGATCCCATAACCACCCTAACCCAAAAGTTTGAGAAGGTTACTTTCAAGTTAATTCAAACATAGACTACTCTCTTGAAGAAAATAACAAGTATAGAGAAGGATACGGTACAACAAGTTAATTTTCCTCCAAGATACCAATAGAACAATTATCAAGCATGAGGAAATAAAGGGTGGAATAAAAATATACCTCCCTCGAAACAAAGAGTGCCAAATCCTCTCACTCCTGCTAACATGTTCAACCAAGAGGAAGATCCTCGGTGCTTAATTACCTTGCAACAAACCACATAATGAATGGGACTCTCCCCAAAACCAATGGTTTGGAAACAATGAAGACTCTAGTGGCCCTGAAAGTTTAAATTTTGTTGAAGACCTTGATTAAATATATAGCATCCAACAAAAAACCCATATGGTCAAAAGAAGTGTTAACATTGCTAGGTTTATGAGGATGACCATGTTGAACTCTATAGGTGAAGAAGCCAAAAAAAATATTAGGAAAGATAAATACATTTAATACATGAGAAGGAATAAATCCCCAGAGATTTTACAACCCAATGATTCTGAGACACAAAGAAAACCATGGAGTAGGCCACCTCTACCTTTGAATACTAGTCCCCTTTCAAAGATAATCAAGATTCCCTCACAAATGGACAAGGTGAATAAGAATCTTAATCTAGAAGCAACAAAAGATATTATTTCCCTTTGTCCAACATGGAAAACCTATTTACCTAGCTAGAGTGGATTCCATAAAGAAGATTCATTTCCCAAATAATAGAAAGTCCCTACGGTCATTCTTTGGTAAAATAAATTTTACTAGGACGTTCATTCAAAATTTCACTAATATCGTTAAACTAAGGAGTATATCTTTGAAGAAATATTGTTCATTCAAAGGAATGATGATAGTTGAAAATCATTTAAGAAGATTAAAGAAGCTATTGTGTCATCCCCTATCCTAGTTATCCCAGGTTATTCCAATGATTTCATCATATTTTCCTTCACTTCAGAAGATACAACTCTTAGTGTACTCTTGCAAAAGAACAAAGATAATATGGAACAACACCATTGTTTTTACAAGTAAAAATCTTAGGGATGCAGAACTGAAGTACACCATTATTGAAAAGTAATCTTATGCTCTTGGCCAATCATTAAAACATTTCAAAATTTATGTCGGGTAGTCCAAAATTGTAGTCTATGTCCCTTACCCAGCTGTCAAAGATGTCTTAGCAGAATAATATTGTCTACGAGTCATAGGGAAATGGGTGTCAAAGAATCTTATGATCTAGACATTAAAACAACAAAAATCATAAAGGGGCGGGGTTTCGCTAAAATGTTGATGGAAGGAAACTAGAAGGTTTTAGCAATAGATAGTGTTAACCAAGTTAATGTTGTCCTAGATGAATTGAAAAATCTTGAGTGGTATTCAAACATTATTTATTATTTGAATAATATTTCAAATGTCTATTTGGAAACTATCTATTGCTAATATTTCATGTCCTAACCACTTGGTTGATCATAAAAGAAGGGAATTGAGATTGAAATCTGTGRGATATTGTTTGATTYRKGGTGGTCTTAGTTGGAAAAACCTTTATGGAATCATTCTTGKATGTGTCAATAAAGATGAAGMTAAAAAACTAATAMAAGAATTACATTTGAGATATTGTGGGGGCCATTATGCAACTCACACCATTGCGAATAAAATCATGAGAGAAAGGTACTATTGGGATACATTATTCACAAAGGTTCATGTTTTGYYAGGGCTTTCCAACCATGTTAATCATTTGCAAGGAAACAACATTTTCCTACTTTACTTTTGAAACTTGTAGTAGAAGCTCATTTTCAACAATGGGGTTTGGATTTTATCAATGAATTTAAAAACAACTCTAGTAATGGATATCGATGGATTCTAGCTACCAAATATTACTTCACCAGGTGGGGAGAAGATATAACTACAAAAAATCCAACTAAATAAGTTGTTATGAGTTTCCTTGATGATAGGATAATCATAATAATTGGTTCCCCAACTAAAATCACCACTGACAATGCAAAATCTAACCCTTGATTTAACTATGATATCATTCTATCTCATTCTTCTAATTATTACCTGCAAGAAAATCGATTGGTTGAAACAAGTAACAAGAATTTCATGAACATTATTAAGAAACAATGGGTGAAAAAAAAAAGAATTGGGATGGTAAAATCAAATATGCATTATGGGAAGACAAAATTACAACTAACAGAGCCATGGTTAAAATCCATTTCCAAATGGTATATGGAACAAAAGTGAAATTTCCTATCAACCTAAAAATTCATGTTTATCACTTGTTGTGACAATTTACAATGAATCAAGAGGTTGTTCAAGCAAGAATCAATCAACTAGTAGAATTGGAAAAATCTAGGTGAGAAGTGTTCGATCACATGATAAATAATCAGGAAAGAATCAAAGAAACATTTGATTAGTAGGCTTATCAAAGAAATTTTGTAGAAAGAGATCGTGTACTCATGTGGGACAAAAAAAAGAAGAATTCCGTTATACACAAGAAATTCGATAGCCTTTGGGTTGGTCCTTATAAAATTAAAAAGTTGGTTGGAACAATTGCTTTCAATCTTATTGGTCTAAACATTGGGGGAAAGTTGCATTTGTTGCTAAATGTGTTAAGCAAGTGGCTCCTGAGACACCTTAGGATCCAATTGCGACCCCACCAACTTAATGTACAGTAAGTACTCTCCTTTTTATTTTTTCAATGATGAATGACAATGGTATATATATAGAAGCTTCCAGTAGGATTCATACTTTTCTTTGTAATTCTTATATTAATAGACTAGGAATTAGAAAAAACCTTTGTCAAACTATTTGGAATGACGACTTATTCCTGTGTTGTTGGCCTGGTTTCCCGAGCAACATGCTAATAGAAAAGTATTTTTGTATAAATTTTCGAAAGAAATATTAATATAAGTTGTTCCATGTATTTACAAAACAAAATCGACCCTCACATGTATTCATGTTTATAAAATTGTATATATTACGTATCTTAATATTTTAACTGTAAGACATGGAATATAATGGTTTTAGTTTGCAAATACTATAGCACCCAACAAAACAAAGAGGCATACTTGCCTTTTATCAAAGAACATATTTCACAACATTATAAGACACATATTAAATTTCTTTTTCACTAATTTTGTTTAGTCACTTTTCCCATGTATGCACTATCATAGTATTAAAATAAATTCCAATAATTTTTCATTGTATCATTGTTGAGATAAATGCAATTTATATTTTTCCTTATATCATTACTAAATAAATACAACTAAAAAATATCATCTTTTCAAACTTTTTGTATAATTAAAAATCTATTAAAACTTTTAAAAACATTCCCAAAACACTTGTGATTTCATAATTACAATTACCAATGCAACAATCACAAATCCCAAAGTCCTTGGAGTATCATAAATACACTTCACAATGCTCTAAAAATTTCATACATACAATTTCCTATGTAATAATGAATTACAATGTTGAGAGTTTTGTAAATAGGTTATTTCTAATCCCTTTATAGTCATGGAGTTAAGATGGTGTTGTTTATCTATAAATATTTTTTTTGACAAATTTGTGAGAGGATAAATTTGTCCAGACATGAGGTTAAAATTTGAGTCGAGAAACCCTCCCATATCGTTAAAGCATGCCAATAGTCTATCCATGACAAATTTCAGTGCATACAGAAACTGTTTGAAAAAATTTCAACGTTGGCCCCATTTGCAGGTCCATGTTACCGGTGTCTAGTCCTCGTGCAATTTTCGTTCCTTGTTCATTGTTCCTCGTTCCTCATTCGTCGTTCCTTGATCATGGTGTAGTCCCCAAGATCCATTATTTTTGTACAAAAATACATACTAATGGCATACAATTATTGACGAACTTTTTTCATCGATAGTATAGAAAATTCGTCGCAAGATTCTTTACATTTGTCTCTCTTGCGACGATATCAAATGATGCTTGGATTCATTTCATATTTGGTTTATCAACTTTAAATCTCAATTTGATACTTTTAAAGCTAGCTGGACCTTCATTCAAATACAAATATGAAACTTGGAATCATTAACATATCTACTAGAACATATGAAAAATAGGGTTTAATATGGTTTCCATGATGAATCGATGATGGAAGAAAGTGGGTGTGTCACTCAAATTTGAGTGCAAAAACCATACCATATCATTAAGGCATGCCAATAGTCTATCCATGACAAATTTCAGTGCATACAAAAACTGTTTGAAAAAATTTCAACATTGGCCCCATTCCCAGGTCCATGTTGCCAGTGTCTAGTCCTCGTGCAATTTTCGTTCCTCGTTCATCGTTCCTCATTCCTTGTTCCTTGACCATGGTGTAGTCCCCAAGATCCATTATTTTTGTACAAAAATACATACTAATGGCATAAAATTATCGACGAACTTTTTTCGTCGATAGTATAGCAAATTTGTCGCAAGATTATTTACATTCGTCCCTCTTGCGACAATGTCAAATTATGCTTGGATTCATTTCATATTTGGTTTATCAACTTGAAATCTCAATTTGATACTTTGCAAGCTAGCTGGACCTTCTTTCAAATACAAATATGAAACTTGGAATCATTAACATATCTACTAGAACATTTGAAAAATAGGGTTTAATATGGTTTCCATGATAAATCGATGATGGAAGAAAGTGGGTGTGTCACCCAAATTTGAGTCCAGAAACCCTCCCATATCGTTAAGGCATGCCAATAGTCTATCCATGACAAATTTCAGTGCATACATAAACTGTTTGAAAAAATTTCAACATTGGCCCCATTCGCAGGTCCATGTTGTCGGTGTCTAGTCCTTATGCAATTTTTGTTCCTTGTTCATCGTTCCTCGTTCCTCATTCCTTGACCATGGTGTAGTCCCCAAGATCCTTTATTTTTGTACAAAAATACATACTAATGGCATAAAATTATCGACGAACTTTTTTCGTCGATAGTAATATAGTAAATTCGTCGCAAAATTATTTACATTCATCTCTCTTACGATGATATCAAATGATGCTTGGATTCATTTCATATTTGGCTTATCAACTTGAAATGTCAAATTGATACTTTGCAAGCTAGCTGGACCTTCATTCAAATACAAATATGAAACTTGGAATCATTAACATATCTACTAGAACATATGAAAAATAAGGTTTATGGTTTCCATGATGAACTGATGATGGAAGAAAGTGGGTGTGTGAGTAACATTTGAGTCCATAAACCCTCCCATATCGTTAAGGCATGCCAATAGTCTATCCATGACAAATTTCAGTGCATACAGAAATTGTTTGAAAAATTTCAACGTTGGCCCCATTCGCAGGTCCATGTTGTCGTTGTCTAGTCCTCGTGCAATTTCCGTTCCTCGTTCCTTGACCATGGTGTAGTCCCCAAGATCCATTATTTTTGTACAAAAATACATACTAATGGCATAAAATTATCAACGAACTTTTTTCGTCGATAGTATAGCAAATTCGTCGCAAGATTTTTTACATTTGTCTTTCTTGCGACGATATCAAATGATGTTTGGATTCATTTCATATTTGGTTTATCAACTTGAAATCTCAAATTGATACTTTGGAAGCTAGATGTACCTTCATTCAAATACAAATATGAAACTTGGAATCATTAACATATCTACTAGAACATATGAAAAATAGGGTTTATGGTTTCCATGATGAATTGATGATGGAAGAAAGTGGGTGTGTGAGTAAAATTTGAGTCTAGAAACCCTCCCATATCGTTAAGGCATGCCAATAATCTATCCATGACAAATTTCAGTGCATAAAGAAACTGTTTGAAAAAATTTCAATGTTGGCCCCATTCGCAGGTCCATGTTGTCGATGTCTAGTCCTCGTGCAATTTTCGTTCCTCGTTCATCATTCCTCATTCCTTGACCATGGTGTAGTCCCCAAGATCAATTATTTTTGTACAAAAATAGATACTAATGGCATAAAATTATCGACGGACTTTTTTCGTCGATAGTATAACAAATTTGTTGCAAGATTATTTACATTTATCTCTCTTGCGACGATATCAAATGATGCTTGGAGTCATTTCATATTTGGTTTATCAACTTGAAATCTCAAATTGATACTTTGCAAGCTAGCTAGACCTTCATTCAAATACAAATATGAAACTTGGAATCATTAACATATCTACTAGAACTTATGAAAAATAGGGTTTATGGTTTCCATGATGAATGGATGATGGAAGAAAGTGGGTGTGTGAGTAAAATTTGAGTCTATAAACCCTCCCATATCGTTAAGGCATGCCAATAGTCTATCCATGACAAATTTCGGTGCATACAGAAACTGTTTGAAAAAATTTCAATGTTGGCCCCATTCACAGGTCCATGTTGCCAGTGTCTAGTCTTTGTGCAATTTTCATTCCTCGTTCATCGTTCCTCGTTCCTCATTCCTTGACCATGGTGTAGTCCCCAAGATCCATTATTTTTGTACAAAATTACATACTAATGGCATAAAATTATGGACAAACTTTTTACATAGTATAGCAAATTCATAAAATTACATAAAATTACATAGTATAGCAAATTCATCGCAAGCTTATTTACATTCGTCTCTCTTGCGATGATATCAAATGATGCTTGGATTCATTTAATATTTGGTTTATCAACTTGAAATATCAATTTGATACTTTTCAAGCTAGTTGGACCTTCAGTCAAATACAAATATGAAACTCGAATCATTAACATATCTACTAGAACATATGAAAAATAGGGTTTTTGGTTTACATGATGAATTGATGATGGAAGAAAGTGAGTGTGTCACTCAAATTTGAGTCCAGAAACCCTCCAATATCGTCAAGGCATGCGAATAGTCTATCCATGACAAATTTCAGTGCATACATAAGTCTTTTGTCTTTTTTCAACAACTATGTAATGAATCTCAATTCTAAGAAGATTCAAATAGGTAACAATATTGTTGAAATCTTATACGATCATGATGGTATAAAAATGAAAGAGCTTCTCTTGGTTTCAAGAATAATTTATCCTCTACTGAACAAGGCCAACCACGTGAAGGTGGAAGCATACATGGCCCCTCCCCTCCCCCTCACATCACTCTCAATTGATCCCCAAAACCCAATCTATAAAATATAAAATAATCGAAAGCAACGTCCTATTTATAAGATTCATGCATAGAAACTACAAAAACAAAAATTAATGAAGGTAAATGAAATTATGTGTTTCTAAATGATATTTTTAGTCTACCATATACTTTACTATATTGACAACTATTTTCAGGTTTCAAATTGTAACAACCCTAGATGAATACATGCTTAGGGATTATTAAGTAAAATTTATTAGATAATTAATTGTCCTAATATGGTTTTAATTAAACAATGATTAGTATTAATAATATTAATTGATTATTTATTTATTAATTAATTGTTTTTAACTATTGATTAATTAATTAATTAATTAATTATTACATATCACACTCAATGAAATTGGTAATAATTTAAAGGGGGCTTAATAATTTTAAATTGTTTAATTAAAATGCTTTACATATGCGGGAGGGGATAAGGCATTAAAGAAAAGGATAAGATATTAATGAAGGGGGGATAAGGCATTAAAGAATGGGATAAGATATTAAAGGGGGAGATAAGGAAATTAATGAGGGGGAGGAGAGTCGGTGAAGGAGGGATAAGGAAGGGAAGGAGTTGGACAGGAGGTATTCGACGGGAGTTGGGGATGGATTTGGGAGTTGGGAGTGTTGCATAGAGAAGTGAAAATTCATGAGTAGTATTGATATAGTGCACCGGAGTTGCTGGGGGTTTTGGGCACGGAGGACCAGGATATCCGTTGATATCCTGGGGCTAGGGAGCTACCTAGTTGGCAGGGAGGACGGTTTTAGGTAGTGTTTTGCAGAAGTGGGAAGGAAGCAAGTTGCGGACAACAGGAGGGATAATAGCATCAGGTTCAGGTACTTATTCAAATTTATGCATTTTTTTAATTAGATATTAAATTTATTATTCATTGATAAATTTACATGCGTAAGTGTTAAAATATTTTGGAATTTTTGAACTTTTATAAACCTAGTAGAAATTACTGTATTGTTGGTAGAATTAATAGATGTTAATTTAAAACTGGCCTTTACATTTGGTATCAGAGCTGTAGTTGAAACACTGGAGCCTTAAGGGCCAAAGTCCCTCCCGCCTAACCTGCAAACCAAACCAAATGCACTATTAAATGATTATATAAACAAATCTAATTATATATATAAATGAAATAGGAATTGATCATCAATATATATATCATCAATATTGATCATAAATCTAAATATATATATATATACATGAAATAAACAAATCTAAATATGATGATCAATATTGAAATTCCAGTTATTCAACAAATCATCTAATATATATATATATATATATATATA
>ML806789.1:71112-109657 GCA_009831015.1 Picea engelmannii | reverse complement strand
GGGGATAGGTAACACATGTACGGGGAGGATTATTATGAATTAAATTAATGAAAAATAAATTAAAAGGGAATTTGGGAAAGTAATTGACTTAGAAAATATATAAAAATGAGGGAGGAGGAGGATGATGGATCTCTTCTATCATGTGTAACGTTACGCTACAGAAATTTATACTTGACTGGCTTAGCTTGTGGGAGTTGGAATACCCATGTTGGTGAGGAGTGGTATCTCGGCCTTGCGAGGTGATATGGGAGCTAGCTGATCCTCTAGTTAGTGTGTGTGTGCCCTTTGCAGCTCGGGGGGCTAAGGGGGAACAAGAGTAACCCTAGTGTTGGCTGGGAGGTACTGGTGAAGTCTCATCGGTTGGCAAGCGAGAGTTGCACGAAGCGCGCGAGAAATCAACTTAGAGCGGGTGACTTGGGCTACAATACGCTTCCTTTATTTCTGCATGGTAGATTGTTAATATGAATTGTTCTTTTAGTTTTGTATGTTTAATTGGTTAAAGAAAATGATTGTCTTAGCATTCTAGTTGATGACTAAAATTTCCCCCATAGTCTTTAGCTCGATGTTGATTTATTCCCATGGCCTTCGATCCCTTCCTGTCTTGACTGTCCTATGGTTTATTGATTTGTGATGATTGTGGTTATTTTTTCCTTCATCCCTAGCTCATCAGTCCTCGCTTGAGCAGTCGGCTAGGAGCCGTATCTACGATCATCACTTCGGTGTTAATAGACCTATGGATCCAAATTCCCTGCTTTTATGTGCGTGGATGATGAGCGAAGGATGTCCTGTCAGTCGTCTACCCCTGATGACTGTTCTTGTTGACTTTAGTTATTGCCTTCTGGCATTGAGTACCTCTGCATCTGATTGCCTAAGCTCCGAAATCCCTAGCATCTCCTTGAAGGATTACCCCTGTTTTTCCTTGATTGATAACCTCTGAGTTGAAGGCCCAATCTCTGGGTTTGTATCTTGATTGTGGTGCATTGCCAGAAATTATTGCTCTACATTTGGGATCTGGAATGTGTTTCCTTGATGGATATTCTCTACATTTTATTTAACCTCTGCACTCTAACATTTGAAGACGATTGAGACTTCTTTTCGTTTTGTTTGCCTGGCAATTTTTCCACTTTTTAGCCTGCATTTTGTTTAATTTGGGGGCGAAATGTTTCTTGAGGAATTTATATTTCTGGTCATATTTGTCTAGATTGCTAGGTGCTTGACAAGATACACGCTTTTCGTTTTTGACCACCAGTGTTTAATGGATTAAAACGAATTTAATTTTGGTTCTTTGATGGTTTTTTAATAAAGAAATAAAATCCGCAATTTAATTTATTTGATTGTATTAATCTCAACGAATTTTGAATGCTTGCTCTCAGCAGTTTTATTAAACGTTTTTATTTATTTATTTTTTTGATGGAAATTGTTTTAACATCACCATTCTGGACATCTAGTAGTCTAGTTAAGTTACCTTTCATACGCAGCGATTAAACCTCGAGATCGTAAATCGCCACCCATAATTGCCTAGTGATTTTGCCCAAAAAAAAAACTACATTGGGTATCCTTACTGCTTGGCTCTTTCCCATAAAGAAGACTATGTGTTGGTTGTTTAAAGACCACGATTTTTGCCTTAAAGAAGACTTTGTGTTGGATGTTTAAAGACCATGATTTTTTCCTTAAAGAAGAATGCGTGTTGGTTGTTTAAAGACCACGATTTTTTCATTAAAGAAGACTGTGTGTTGGTTGTTTAAAGACCACGATTTTTTCCTTAAAGATGACTGTATTTTGCTATTTAAAGACCACGATTTTGCCTTTAAATTTTTTTCTATATGATACCCTTGTTGCCTGGTGATTGCCCTTGGTGAAGACTGCAATTGACTGGTGAATTTTCCCTTGAAGGACTGTGTTTTACCAAAAAATTTACTATCTGATACCTTTGTTGCATGGTGATTTTACCCTTGATGAAGACTGCGTTTTTACCCCCTTATTGAACGTGAATTCCATTATTCAATTGATGGATATATGTATGTTTATTGAGCGCAAATTTTCATTATTGACCTCAATTTTCATTATTTAATTTCCATTGTTGGATATATGTATGTTTATGTTAGACAAGGTATCTTCAGACCGACTTGATGTGATGTGTAGATTTAGATAGAGATCGTTAATATTAATGGACTGTATTACTTTTAATGGACAACATTCCATGCATTATTCAGACCACAATGGTGGTTTACTGAACAACGACTAATCTATATTGTTAATATTGTAAATTACATGCCTGCGATGAGGTTGAGACTCATCAATGCTGATAATCTTGTTGGTCTTGTCAATGTAATTATATACTGTTAGTGTTGTCGATTTAGACTGGTTAACATTGTTGAAGTGATTAAATTAAACAGGTCTACATTGTTATTTAGTCTGGTGAATAGTGGTAATTACATGCCCGCATTACTCTCGAACTAACTCAGTTAGTGTGACAACGATTATTTATAGTGTTGATATTGATTAATGTAGACTTATCATTTAGACAACGAAGTCGATTATTTCATAAGCAGCGTAGATCAATAGTTCACTCATTTTAATGGTCATTATGTAATTGTTAGTCAGCTTTTTCTATTGTTAAACACTTGTTTTAATTCACCCTTGATGACATTTACGACCATAGTAGCCTAATATTAATTCACTCCTTTGCACTTAGGCTTCTTGCTTAATAGATAATGGTTTCGGTCATTGGCGATGTCATGTAGTAGCTTGTGAAACCCTTGGGAATAATGTCACCTTACTTCTTGACTACCCGTTGCTTGGGGGGCGTAGGCGTAGTCACCCTGTCAGTTATTTCATCCCTTGGCGTTGGATTTTCTAGAGTCCTTGGTCCAGGTAGGATGTGTCACGCCAAGGTTATAGTCACGCCTATCCCCTGGGGACGACATGATTCTTGATGAGGGTATCATTGCGCACCCTAAGGTATAGAGGAAAAGGATAACTCGGTCGAGGTATGTTCCTTCCATGTGGTTGTTGTTGGTTGATGTGAGTTGTTGTTAGCACTTAGGTTGTTACGCCTTCATGATTTTGGTTCATGCGCCTTGAGGTTCTAGTCATTGTTCGTCGAGGCCATTGCGTCAGGATGGGGGTGTTGTCACTTAGCTCGTAGGTGAGGTCATGTTGCATTGGGTGGGTAGTCATTCCTCCTTGTTGTTCTACACATGTTTTGCCCAGTTTCCCTTGTGCCAGTGCGTGGAGTCATAGTTGTCTGTTGCTTGGATGGCGTGCTTGCGTTCTTCATCAGTGCTGTGGTTAAAATGTTGTCATCATCGCCTTCTTGCCTCTTAACAAAGAAAAAAAAAAAAAAACTTTTGCACTTCTACTTCACTTCTAGTCGTAACGTTTTGGGGTTGCTACATGTGGTATCAGAGCGAGGTTCAACCCACGACTTGGGATCACTATGACTTTTGTTGATATGATTTTGATTATAATGTTACTAATTGAGTTGACTTGTATTCGTATAGGTAATCATGGTTAGAGGACGTCGCGGAGGTAGACGACGGAGTACTAGGGGAGGAGGCATGATGCCTCCAGTACCATCCACGCCTATGGGGTCTGACCCCCAGGGAGACAAACAAGTTGTCGGGTAGGAGCAGATATGGGTGGGTGATGTGGTTGGAAAGATGAGGTATTTTCAACGGATGTCTGAGGCACTGATCATCGATTTGGACAGAGATGAGGCCAGGGCGTCGACACCCACTGAGGATCCACCATGCGCTCTAGTCGGTACTGGTAGCATTCACCGTGAACTCAAGAAGGTAAAATTTCCAGAGTTCTTTGGTGCCCCGGACAACGTAGCCCCCAAGGCATGGTTGGAGAATATGGCGATGTTCTTTTCACTTCGTGACTATACCTCCAACATGAAGGTCTACATGGTGGTATTTCAACTGAAGGGGAGCACTCTTCTATGGTGGAAGATGCCCCTACTGCAGTTGAACATGGTTGTCGAAGACGTGTCATGGGAAATGTTTGAGGAACGGTTCTAAGAGAGGTACCTATCAGAGGAATTCATTGAGTGTCAGCTCAACGAGTTCAACACCTTATGATAGGGCAGTCGTACGGTGCTTGAGTACGAGGCCCATTTTATGGAGCTGCTCTGGTATGCTCCACATATTAATACTTAGAAAATTAAGGTCAATAGGTTCATGCTCGGCCTTAATGGTAGCATACGTGCAAAGGTTAGGATTATGATGCCTCAAACCTTGCATGATGTCATCCAGAAGGCCCTCATACAAGAGGAGGAGCTTATCAGCAAGGGTCAGAGAAGGACTCTAGCGAGACCAGCAGGGCAGGTGTCATTGGGTGCGCAGCAACATCAGGCACCATCTAGACATACTCCAGGATATCGTGGCTTCTAGAGGAGATCCACTTTCACTACACCTCAGCGATCGACATCTCAACAGTGGACACCTTATCGAGGACCACAACATCAAAAACAACGTCGACTGCAGCAGCAACAATTTAGGCTTGTTTAGAAAAATAGACTAGGATTCTAGGCTGGTAGGCCATCATCTTCTACTGTGGGTACCAAGAGTACTAGACCAAAGAAGGGGTGTTGGACATGTGGGGAGCCACACTACCAACGTGACTGCCCTGTGGAGAGGACTAGAGCATCTGGATCAACCGGACCCACTACCGTGGGAGATATGGACAAGGCCCATCGGACTCATGCAATGGTGAATAACCGCCTGGAAGAGCACCAATCGACTGTTCTCGAGACGTCAGGTATCATCGCTGACCAAACCCTTAGTATTTTGATAGATCCCAGTGCTACCGATAGTTTGATTTCTGGTTTACCGCTAAAAAGGATTAAGGTAAAGGTAGTTGAACATGATGAGTTTATCTTTGTAGAGATGGCTTCGAGAGCCAAACAAAAGGTTGGAGGAAAGGTTATGGGTTGTACCCTTAACTTGGGATATTTTGTCACCAGGGCCAACCTATACGTCACGATCTTAGGATCTTATGACGTCATGATCGGTATGGACTAGTTGGAATTGCATGAGGGGATACTCAACTGTAAGATGAAATGGTTGAGCTTTGTCGATGATGAGGGGAAAAGACGCGTGATTGTAGGATGGAACCAGGGAGTTTCCCTGAGGTTCATCTCTTCCTTGCAGCTATGGAAGAGCATGTGCAAGGGATGTAATCTTTATGCGATCCTTGCATTAAATGAGAAGGGAGTAGCGGAAGGTCTAGAACACCTTCTTGTGGTGAGAGAGTTTGTAGACGTCTTTCCAGGAGAAGTTACCTGGGATGTCGTCAGAGAGGGAATTAGAGTTTACTATAGACCTAAAACTGGGGACTGAACCAATAGAGAGAACGCCTTATTGGATGTTGACCCCAGAATTACAGGAGTTGAGAATGCAACTAAAACAATCACTAGACCTACGACTAATACATCCAAGTGTGTCACCGTGGGGTGTGCCTGTTATTTTCATACGAAATAAGGATGGGTCGTGGAGGCTCTGCATTTTCTACCATCAATTGAACAAGGAAACGATCAAGAATTAATATCCATTGCCGACGATAGATGATTTGTTTGATCAGATGAAAGGTGTGATGGTGTTCTCAAAGATCGATTTGCGATCAGGGTATCACCGGTTACAGATCAAGGAGGATGATGTCCCTAAGACTGCCTTTAAGATGAGGTTTGGACATTACGAGTTTAATGTTTTACTATTTGGACTGACAAACGACCCAGGGGTATTTATGAGTTTGATGAACGAGGTGTTTTGCGAGTACTTGGACAAGTTCGTCTAAGTATTCATTGACGATATTTTGATTTACTCTTGAACAACGGAGGATCATGACGAGCACTTGCGCTTGGTACTACAATGTCTGCGAGAGCACAAAATGTGTGGGAAGTTGTCCAAATTCTCATTTTATCAATCGAAGATTCACTACTTAGGGCATGTCATCTCCGGCGAAGGTATCGCCATGGATCTAGCAATGGTCAAGGCTATTATGGAATGGGCTGCATTGACGAACATCCCAGAAGTATGTAGCTTCATGGGTTTAGCAGGATACTATCGATGGTTCGTCAAGGGATTTTCGAATATAGCAATTCTGATCACAGAGTTGCAAAAGAAGAACAAGAAGTTTGTTTGGACCGAGAAATGCGCGGAAGATTTTAGGAGGCTCAAGGAGTTGTTGACAACGAAAGCGATACTAAAGGTCCCTGACATGGATGCAAACTTCTTGGTATGCACGAATGCATCCAAGGAAGGCTTAGGAGGAGTCTTGATGCAAGACAGACGAGTGATTGCTTACATCTCGAGGAAACTGAGAAGGCATGAGGAGAACTATGCGATGCACGATTTGGAGTTGTTAGCCATCATATATGCTTTGAAGGTTTGGAGACACTACCTTGTTGGAAGAAAATTTGAACTAAGGATGTACCACTATGGACTACAACACATCTTTTTGCAAAACGACCTGAATGTGCGACAACGACATTGGTCGGAATTGCTTAGCTAGTATGACTTCGAGATTACTTACATAAAAGGAACAGTGAACTGAGTGATAGATGCATTGAGTCAGAGATGACACATCTTTTCAGTGTTGCCTCTTCAGACGAATCTACATGAAAAGATTCTAACTTTACAGCGCGACGATGACTGGTACAAAGAGGTCGAGGATTTTATCAGACAAAACACGATGGAAGTACCAAGATTTGAGGGATTTACATTAGACGACGATGGATTATTGAGGTTTAAAAATCAGATTTATGTACCACCAAACGACGAGTTGAGGAGCTTGATCCTAAAAGAGGTTCATAGATCAGTATACATGGCTCACTCGGGAGTCACGAAGATGAGGGCAGACCTTAAACCCTTATTCTTATGGAAAGGAATGAAGGTAGACATAGTCAACTATGTGGCCAAATGTCTAGAATTTCAGCAGGTAAAAACCGAACATAGACATCCAACAGGATTAATACAACCACACCCTATTCTGGAATCGAAATGGGAGGTTATTTCTATGGATTTTATTATTGGATTTCCACTGACAACAAGGAGAAACGATTCGATTTTCGTAGTAGTTGACACTCTGACAAAGAGTGTTCATTTTATTTCTATGTGTACAACCTATCAGGCACCTAACATAGCTATAGTTTTCATCAGTGAAATTGTGAGGCTGCATGGCGTGCCTAAGAGGATTATATCCGATCGGGGATCGATGTTTACTGGACAATTTTGGACTAGTTTCCAAGAGGCCTTAGGCAGCCAACTTAACTTTAGTACTGCGTATCACCTGGAGACTGATAGGCATACCGAATGAACGAACCAAACCTTGGAGGACATGTTGCGCATGTACGTGATGGACCAACAAAAGCGTTGGGAAGAATTCTTTCCACTGGTAGAATTTTCTTATAACAATAGTTACCAAAGCACCATTAAGATGGCGCCTTTCGAGCTCCTTTATGGGCGACCATGTCGAACGCCTTTGATTTGGGATCAACTTGAGGATAGGGTCTTGGTGGGACCAAAAGCGATCCAAGAAATGGAAGAGAAAATGAAAACAATAAGACACAGGATTAAAGAAGCGCAGGATCGGCAGAAGAGTTATGCCGACGTGCACCATGTCGACCGTAGTTACGAGGTTGGCGATCGAGTATTCTTGCGGGTTAAACCACATAAGAGTTCGATCAAGTTTGGAAAGGGAGATAAACTCTCTCATAGGTTCGTAGGACCTTCGAGATTGTGGAAAGGAAGGGGCCTATGGCCTATTGACTAGCCTTGCCTGATTCTTTGAGGCGTATGCACGATGTTTTTCATGTATCTATTTTGAGACATTATATTAGTCATCCTACAAATGTTATTGACATGAGTTCTTTGCAGGTAATGGATGAGGGGGTGCTCACGACTAAGCTAATCTGCATCCTGGATCATTGCATTCAACAACTATGGTGTCGAACAGTAGATCAGATCAAGGTCCAGTGGGACAACTATAGTCCACACTCAACGACCTAGGAGGACACATATGAGATGCACTAGCAGTTTCCATTTTTGTTTGATAGATAGACTTATGATACTATGATACACATTATTTCGGCACTTATACTGTGAAACTTTGGGACGAAGTTTAGACCAAGAGGGGGTGTATGTAACATTCCTCTCTTGCACACATTGAGCGAACTTATTCTTTGAGGACACTTGCTCGTAAGTGATCCAGATTATTATACTATTAAGCATTTGATTCTGGTTATGAGGCATTATGGGTTGATGACATGTTGTTTTGCTTCATTGACATAGATAGGTGTTATTGAATCAGTTTTACTGAGTGTGCAAGATTTTGGACCTTGAAGATGCAGAGGCATCGATGGAACCCCTTGGAATCCGGATCGAGTCGAGGAGTGAACTATTGGGGTTTGATTGTTTTATATGTGATATTAGTGCATCTGATTAGATGACATGATTATAGAGATATTTCTGACATGATTCATTGATGATGCAGGCTGACGATATCTTGCAAACCAGGCTCACATGCAGAGTAGAGGGGACACGCACGACTACTAGAGATGTTGAGGGAGAGGTGTGGACAACAGCCCTGCCACAACCTACTATCACTCCCGCCGTGGATCGAACTATAGGTTAATGGCTACCTAGTTCGAGACGGTCCACGATATCGTGAGGGCCGACTGCGATAGTCTCTCATGATGATTCTAAGGGGCACACAATAAGGAAGGGGCCTTATTCCTTAGAGGCCCTTAGTCAGTCAAGAGGTGAGTGTCACCCTTGGAGCACATAGTGCATCCTGAAGGGCATGTTGTGCAAGGGAAATAGAATGAGGCGAGTGGCACCCTTGGAGCACGTAGAGCGTCTTGAAGGGAACGTCGCACAAGGGAAACAGAATAAGGCGAGTGGCACCCTTGGAGCACCTAGTGTGTCCTGAAGGGAAAGTCGCGTTGTTAATTAATAAAGGGATAAGCCATAGGACAATTAACATGATGAGAAATATTTAAAACAAATTCCCTAATAAAATGTCGCCCAACCTAGGAAATTAAAGTCTAGGCCTAAGAGATACTGGTGATAAAAATAAAAATATATATTTATATAACAATAACAATAAAAATAAATAAATAATAATTATAATCATCATTAACCGTGTGACGAGAAAGGGGTAAGCAATTCATTAATTTATAAAAAAATATTTTGGGGGATAAAATTCAAAAAGCGGGAAAAGGGGAAATAATTGTTTTGTCTCATATGTTAATCAAAAATTTATTAATTAAAAAGGAAAAAGAGAAAAAAATAATTTTCTACACCTGCCAATTTGATTTTTAAATGAAAAGGGAAAGAGGGAAATTTAAAATAATTAGGAAACTAGGAAAAATCGGGAAACATAAAAAGAAAGGGGAAACTAGGAAAAAGCGAGAAACATAAAAAGAAAGGGGAAACACAAGGAAAAAAAAGAAAGTCTAACTTAGTAAGGTATCTAGCATTTAAGAACTTTCTAAATTAAACTCAACAAGTAAATTAGTAAGGGGGAAAGTCATTAAAACTTGTAAGGGAATATGGGGACACCTAGGAGCGATTCTAGAAATGATTTTAGGTGGGTGAGGGAAATAGGGGTAATTAATTTATTAAAGAAATTAATTTATGGTGCAATGAAGGGGATGGGTGACACATGTATGGGGAGAATTATTATGAAATAAATTAATGAACAATGAATTAAAAGGGAATTTGGGAAAGTAATTGACTTAGAAAATCTATATAAAGGAGGGAGGAGGATGATGATGGATCTCTTCTGTCATGCATAACATTATGCTGCAAAAATTTATACTTGATTGAGTTAGCTTGTGGGAGTTGGGATATCCAACTCAGTGAGGAGTGGTATCTCGGCCTTGCGAGGTGAGCTAGGAGCTAGTTGATTCTCTGGTTAGTGTGCATGGCCCTTTTACAGCTTGGGGGTCTAAGGGGGAAGAAGAGTACCCCTAGCGTTGGTTGGGAGGTACCGGTGAAGTCTCATCGGTCAACAAGCGGGAGTTGCACGAAGTGCGTAGGACATCAACTTAGAGCGGACGACCTGGGCTACGATATGCTTCCTTTATTTTTGCATGGTAGATTGTTAGTATGAATTATGATTTTAGTTCTGTATGTTTAATTGGGTAAAGAAAATGATTGTCTTAGCATTCTAGTTGATGACTGAAATTTCCCCCATAGCCTTTAGCTCGATGTTGATTGATTCCCATGGCCTTCGATCCCTACCTGTCTTGATCGCCTATGATTTATTGATTTGTGATGATTGCAGTTATTTTTTCCTTCGTCCCTAGCTCATCAGTTCTCGCTTGAGCAATCAGCTAGGAGCCGGATCTATGGTCGTCACTTTGGTGTTAATAGACCTATGGATCCAAATGCCCTGCTTTTCGGTGCGTGGATGATGAGCGAAGGATGTCCTGTCAGTCGTCTACCCCTGATGATTGTTCTTGTTGACTTTAGTTATTGCCTTCTGGCGTTGAGTACCTCTACGTCTGATTGCCTAAACTCTGAAATCCCTAGTGTCTCCTTGAAGGATTACCCTTGTTTTTCCTTGATTGATAACCTCTAAGTTGAAGGCACAATCTCTGCGTTTGTATCTTGATTGTGTTGCATTGCCGGAAATTATTACTCTGCGTTTGGGATTTGGAATGCGTTTCCTTGATGGATATTATCTGCATTTTTTTAACCTCTACACTCTAACATTTGAAGACGATTAAGATTGTTGTTCGTTTTGTTTGCCTGACGATTTTTCCACTTCTTAGGCTGCATTTCATTTGATTTGGGGGCGAAATTTTGCCCGACCAATTTATATTTTTGGTCAGATTTTGTCTAGATTGACAGATGCCTCACAAGATACACGATTTTCGTTTTTGACCGCTAGTGTTTAATGGATTAAAATGAATTTACTTTTGGTCCTTATATGGTGTTATTATAAAGAAATAAACTCGGTAATTTAATTTATTTGATTGTATTAATCTCAGTGAATTTTGAATGCTTGCACTGAGCAATTTTATCAAACGTTTTTATTTATTTATTTTCTTGACATCAATTGTTTTAACAACACCGTTCTCGATAGCTAGTAGTCTGGTTAAGTTACGTTTGATATGCAACAATTAAACCTTGAGATCACAAATCGTCACCCATAATTGCCTGGCGATTTTGCCCCCCAAAAAAACTGCATTGGTTATCCTTACTGCTTGGATCTTTCCCATAAAGAAGACTGTGTGTTGGTTGTTTAAAGATCACGATTTTTGCCTTAAATAAGACTGTGTGTTGGTTGTTTAAAGACCACATTTTTTTCCTTAAAGAAAACTACGTGTTCGTTGTTTAAAGACCACAATTTTTTCCTTAAAGAAGACTGCGTGTTGGTTGTTTATAGACCATGATTTTTTCCTTAAAGATGACTGTGTTTTGTTGTTTAAAGACCACAATTTTTCCTTTAAAAAATTTGCTATATGATACCCTTTTTGCCTGGCGATTACCCTTGGTGAAGATTACGATTGACTGGCGAATTTTCCCTTGAAGGACTGCGTTTTACCCAAAAATTTGCTATCCGATACCTTTGCTGCATGGCGATTTTACCCTTGATGAAGACTGTGTTTTTACCTCCTTATTGACCGCGAATTCCATTATTCAATTGCTGGATATATGTATGTTGATTGACCACAAATTTTCACTATTAACCACAATTTTCATTATTTAATTTTCATTGATGGATATATGTATGTTTATGTTAAACAAGGTATCTTTAGACCGGCTTGATGTGATGTGTAAATTTAGACAGAGATCGTTAATATTAATGGACTGCAATACTTTTAATGGACAACATTCCATGCATTATTCAAACCACGGTGGTGGTTTACTGAACAATGACTAATCTATATTGTTAATATTGTAAATTACATGCCCGCGATGAGGTTGAGACTCGTCAATGTTGATAATCTTGTTGGTCTTGTCAATGTAATTATATACTGTTAGTGTTGTCGATTTAGACTGGTTAACATTGTTGAAGTGATTAAATTAAACAAATCTAGATTGTTATTTAGTCTGGTGAATAGTGGTAATTACATGCCCGCATTACTCTCGGACTAACTCAGTTAGTGTGACAACGATTATTTATAGTGTTGATATTGATTAATGTAGACTTGTCATTTAGACAACGAAGTCGATTATTTGATAAGCATCATAGATCAATAGTTCACTCATTTTAATGGTCAGTATGTAATTGTTAGTCAACTTTTTTGATTGTTAAGCACTTGTTTTAATTCACCCTTGATGACATTTATGACCATAGTAGCCTGACATTAATTCCCTCCTTCGCACTTAGGCTTCTCTCTTAATAGATAATGGTTTTGGTCATTGGCGATGTCGTGTAGTAGCTTGCAAAACCCTTGGGAAGAATGTCATCTTGGTTCTTGACTACCTGTTGCTTGGGGGGTGTAGGTGTAGTCACCCTGTCAGTTATTTCGTCCCTTGGCGTTGGATTTTCTAGATTCCTTGGTCCAAGTAGTATGTGTCACGCCAAGGTTATAGTCACGTCTATCCCCTGGGGATGACATGATTCCTGATGAGGGGATCATTGTGTGCCCTAAGGTATAGAGGCTAAGGATAACTCGGCCGAGGTCTGTGCCTTCCGTGTGGTTGTTGTTGGTCGATGTGAGTTGTTGTTAGTGCTTAGGTTGCTACGCCTTCATGCTTTTGGTTCGCGCGCCTTGAGGTTCTAGTCATTGTTCGTCGAGGTTGTTGCATCGGGATGGGGGTGTTGTCACTTAGCTTGTAGGCGAGGTCATGTTGCGTTGGGCGGGTAGTCGTTCCTCCTTGTTGTTCTACGCATGTTTTGCCCAGTTGCCCTTGTGTCAGTGCGTGGAGTCATAGTTTCTTGTTTCCTGGACGTCGTGCTTGCGTTCTTCGTCAGTGGTGTGGTTAAACTGTTGTTGTCGTCACCTTCTTGCTTCTTAACAAAGAAATATATATATATATATATATATATATATATATATATATATATAAACTTTTGCCCTTCTTCTTCGCTTCTAGTCATAACGTTTTGGAGTTGCTACAGTATTAGAATATTTTATGCATTGAAAGAAGAGAGAATACCTTACTAATTCCATATATAGGAGTAAATCAATTTTTTTCTATTTATTCTATAAATAAGAATCCATAAAGGAGACCTTGAGAAAACTCTGGTAAACAAAAGAAACTAATCAAATTTTTAGGGATGAAATTTTATATCAATAAATTTCTCTATGTTAAACTACCAAAATATAATATAAGAAAATTATTCTTAGAATCTAAAGTGATTTCCATCTATTTGAGTGATAGAATTATTTTCGAAGATTTACAAGTATATTATCTCACAAAAAAGACTCATACAAAATTCTTATACTAATAATAGAAGAATATTCCAAGATATTATGTGCATATATACGTAGCCGGAAAACACAAGCTAAATATGGAGTCAATTGTTTAAACTCTATGATATTATATTAAACTAAAACAACAATATATATGGAGTTAAAACACCTGATATAGAAACATAATTTTAATGGGGGTTCTGAGTGAAATAATAGTCAATAAATAATATAAATCAAGTCCAACATTTTTCCTGGATTTACAAATATAGGACAAGAGTTTTCCAGAAAACCTCCGAGGGTCAGAACTCGAGTACCTTTATATGGTTGAACGGTAACCTTCGCGACAACGAAATTCTTCCATCCTATGTTACACAATCAAGAATTTTAGTGAGCTTAAATACCATTCATTCTAATAATAATACAAACTCAGGCTAGTACTGAACGACGACTTGTTCTTACCTTAAGTTCCAAGAGATTTGTTCACCGCCTCACCACATGAGTTCACCGTCTTAGATATCTCTGGGGTAATAAGTGAATGTATAGAGACGTTGGAGTCTTATTTCCATGACTCTGTAAGTTTTGTTTTTGTTACAGGATAAAGAAAAGAAAAGAAGAGTAACCCAAAAACCTACGTCTGAAAGACAATGAGAGATGGTCTCGTGTCAGCTAAGTGTTGGAATGTCTCGAGCCTCCTCTATGGCTTGCATTAATACTAGGTAGTACATACACAAAGTAATTCCATGTGAAGTCAAGGGAAGTAGAATGCTTGGATTGGTTGGGCCTTGGAGATGGCAGTAGTGGGTACGTTATATTAATTTAAAAAATGCAATAACCTCTTCCCTATGGTACTTTTACCTTTAATAAAACTAAGATGGGCTTGAAAGCTACGAAGGCAGAGCAAGAGAAACGGGAGAGAAACGCGCTTGGATTAATTCATGCATGAGCCAATCGTGAATGTGGTGTGGTGCGGTGAGCGTAGAGTGTAAGTCTTATTTTTGGAGCGCTGAAAGTTGAAAGAGGGTGTCACGTGAAGGTTCATTTTGTTTTAATATGTGAGTTTTTTTTGTTTGTTTCATATGTGGAGCATTGAATAAGAGTGCAACATTATTTTATTAAGTGGATATTTGTTTTAGTAAAGCTTGAGGTGAAGTTTATGAAGTTTATTACAAGTGGTTTTTTATTCAAAGTGGGGGTTTTATTTTTGAAGTGTAAATTTTATAAAGTGGACTATAAAGTTTATTAAAGTGGGTAAGAAATTGTGAGGTGGATGTTTAAAAGAGGGAGTTATAAGTTAAGTTTTTTTTTTAAAAGTGAATATTTTGGATATTAAGGTGCATGTATGATTTAAAGGTTGATATATGCATGTGAGGTGGTCTTATGATTTAAAGGTGGATGTATGCATGATTTACTCTGAGAACAAAGGTATATTTGGATCAGTGGATCCAAAGGCAGAGCGACGGATTGCTCAGCAAAGGAGAAAACTCAACAGAAAGTTGTATATCCTTGGTGATTCACTTGCAGAGACTAAATTGCAGTGATGGTGAATCCGCTGGCAGAGACCTACCTCAACGAAGCCAACAAGTTAGATGGTTAAAATTTCATTAACTGAAAATTCAAGATGCAGACGCTCATGGAAGGCTATGGCGTCTGGAACATTGCGAAGGGAACTGAACTGAAACCTGATGCGGCTGTCGGTGTGACAACAACACAGATCCAAGATTGGGAGAAGTGCAAAAACAAGACAAAGGTATTGTTGCGCATGTCAGTTAAAGATATCATAATTCCACATATTAGAGACGCTACTACTTCTGCTGCAACATGGACAACGCATAAAGCATTGTATGAAACTAGCAACACAAATCGCATTTTGTTCCTAAAAACTAAATTGCTAGGCATTAAAATGGATGGAAATGAATCTGTTAGTTCATTTTTGGGTCGTATTAAAGAGGTGAAAGACAAGCTAGTAAATATAGGGGAAACTGTTTCCAACACTGACCTGATCACTATTACCTTAAATGGTATGCTAGAAGATTATCATATGTTCATAACAAGTCTCGCAGCAAGGGAGAAACCTCCCACATTTGAAGAACTGACAGGTATTTTGTTGCAAGAAGAAGAGAGGTGCGGGAATCTGAAGCCTCAGAATAAAGATTTGGCACTGTGGTCAAATAAGAGATCTACGAGAGGGATATCAAGAGAAAAAGGCAGAGGAGGCAGTGCATGGCAGAGAGGCGGTTCATGGTAGAGAGGCAGTTCCTCGTAGAGAAGACAATCTCCAAATCAAGGTATGCAATCTGACAGGAATGAGTCAAAGAGTTGTTTTTATTGTGGTCGACTTGGACATATTGTTAAATACTGTCATAAGAAGAAAAGTGATGAGGTTAGGAACAAACCTAGAACACATGCAGTTCATTATGCAGAAAAATCGTCAAATCATGATCTCAGATTATTTATTGCTAGTGATGATCTTGATGAACCCCCAAATTTTGAATCACAGGATCTTAGGTTGTTTGTGTCTAACACTTCTTTATCTTCTAAAATAGATTATTCTGATGCCTGGTTTGTGGATTCAGGAGCATCAATACATATGACTTGTAATAAAAATTGGTATGCTAATTTTAAAGAAACACAGAATGGTTCCAGCATATATCTTGGAGATGACCGTGCTCATCAAATCAAGGGATATGGAGACATTCCTGTGACATTGCCGAATGGTACTGTTCATCACATTCAGAATGTAGTGTATGTGCCAGAAATACAGAAAATTTGATCTCTGTGTCCACCATTACAGATCAGAACTTGAAGGTTGAATTCTTCAAGAATTATTGCATAGTGAAGGATCTGCTGGACCACTTCCAAACTGTTGCAATGGGAGTTAGAGAAGGAGGCCTATACAAACTTGATGTTGCCAGCAAAGCACATCACGCACTGACTTCTGCAACTATGCCAACAGATATTCTTTGGCATCAAAGGTATGGCCACATCAATCATCCTGATTTATTATTATTACAGAAAAATAATATGGTTGAAGGACTTCCCATGTTAAAGAATGAGAATGTTGCGTGTGATGGATGTGCATTAGGAAAGATGCAAATAGATGAATTCCCCTCTAATCCTGATAAGAAAAAGAGAGATGTGTTAGATATTGTGCATACTGACGTTTGTGGGCCTATCCAGACTAGGTCTTTAGGAGGTGCATTTTACTTTATGTTGTTTATTGATGATTTCATGAGATACACATGGGTTTACTTCCTCAGATGAAAAAGTGATGTTTTTGAGTACTTTAAGGAATTCAAAACCATTATGGAAAAGAAGACAGGAAAATCCATCAAAATCCTCCATTCAAATCAAGGGGGAGAGTATAAATCAGGGGACTTCAACAAATATTGCAAAGATCATGGAATAGTACAACAGTTTACAGTACCTCACACTCCACAGTAGAACGGAGTCACTGAAAGGAAAAACAAAACTTTGGTAGAGTGTGCACGCAGTATGATGAAAGGTAAGAATCTCTCAAATGCATTTTGGGATGAATCCATA
This sequence comes from Picea engelmannii, assembly GCA_009831015.1. Classification (NCBI taxonomy): domain Eukaryota; kingdom Viridiplantae; phylum Streptophyta; class Pinopsida; order Pinales; family Pinaceae; genus Picea; species Picea engelmannii. The sequence goes on along the minus strand of ML806789.1, from coordinate 92,739 downwards.
AATACTACAGTTTATTTAAAGCATAGAAGTCCAACAAGGTGTCTTGATGGAGTGACTCCTTTTGAAGCCTTGTATGGTTCCAAACCTATAGTTCATAATTTGAAAGTATTTGGGTGTAAGGCTTTTTCTCATATTCCAAAGGAGAATAGGAGGAAACTGGATGCTAAAGCCATTAAATGTATTTTCATTGGGTACTATTTTGAATTTAAAGCTTACGCACTATTTGATCTTTCAACTCACAAAGTATTTGCAAATAGAGATGTACTTTTCCATGAGCAGGAAGCATGAAATCATGACGACAACAATCATGAGGAATGACAGAGACTTCTTGATGAAGGAGTTAAAGAAGAGCAACAACAACCACCACACCAACAACCATCACCGTAGCAATAGCAACAACAATAGAAAGGACTCAGTGATATGGACAATTCAAGCAGTCACAGTTCACCTAGAGGTGAAGACAGATCTTCACAAAGTGGGGAGGAAGATAATCAGTTGAGAAGATCGTCACGACAAATTCATCTTCCTGAGAGGTATAAAGACTATGCCCTAATGCGTAGCATTTCAAATGTCATAGAACCCATGATTTTTTATGAAGCTAATGAACATGATGAATGGTGAAATGCAATGGAGGAAGAATATGAATCTATAATGAAAAAAAATACTTGGGAATTGACTGAATTGCCTAAACATAAAAATCTCATAGGATGCAAATGGATATACAAACCCAAGTTTAAATCATATGGTAGTATAGATAAGTATAAGTCTATACTGGTTGCAAAGGGGTATTCAAAAACATAAGGTATTGATTATGCTGAAACATTTGCACCAGTAGCTAAATTGAATACTATCATAATGTTAATTGCTTTAGCTACAAAGTACCATTGGAAGCTACACCGGTTAGATATTAAATCTGCATTTTTGAATGGTGAGTTAAAGGAAGAGGTTTACCATACTCAACCTGAAGGGTTTGTGGAAAAAGGGCAAGAACACTTAGTGTGTAAGTTAAAGAAATCATTGTATGGACTAAAACAGGCACCTAGGTCATGGTATGAGAAGATAGACTCTTTCTTTCTTCAACAGGGTTTTATGAGGAGAAAGAGTGATCCAAATCTGTATACCAAATTTGATGAGCAGGGGTATATAGTATAGATTTCCTTATATGTTGATGATTTGATAATTACAGGAAATGCAGAGAAATTAATTGATGAAATCAAGGAGCAGTTGTCACAGGTATTTGAAATGAAAGATCTCAGTGAGTTACATTACTGCCTAGGTCTTGAAGTTTGGAGAAATGCAGGCCAAAATGTTTTTTGTCAGAGTAAGTATATCAAAGAAATACTTAAGAGATTTAAAATGGATCAGTGTAAGTCTTCTAGTGTTCCCATGTAGCAAAATGTGAAACTTTCTTGTGATGATGGTTCGAAGGAGATCAATGGCACTGTGTATAGACAGATGGTGGGTAGTTTGAATTATCTCACCACAACCAGACCTGATATTTCATATTTTGTGAGTGTGTTAAGTCATTTTATGGAGAAACCTCATGAAATCCATTGTAATGCAACAAAGGCAGTACTCAGGTATCTAAAAGGTACACTTGATTGTGGTATTAAATATATTGATGCATATGATGTTGAGTTGATAGGTTATTCAGATTCTTATTGGGCTGGCAATCTGGATGATCGAAGATCAACCACTGGATATGCATTTGGCATTGGATTTGGGGTTGTTTCATGGAGCAGTAAAAAGTAGCCTACTGTATCTTTGTCTTCTACTGAAGCAGAATATAAAGCCTTGTGTGCAACAACTTGTGAATTTGTTTGGTTAAGAAGACTTCTTCAAGATGTTGGAGAAGAACGAAAGGAATCTACGATGATCAAATGTTATAATCAAAGTTCAATCAATATTTCAAAGAATCTGATTTTTCATGCAAGGAAAAAGCATTTTGAAGCTCAATTTCATTTTGTTAGAGAAAAGTTACAGCCAAATGAAATAACTCTTATGTATTGTAATACTAGTGAAAATGTTGTTGATATTTTCACTAAGCCTCTTGGAAAGATTAAGTTTGAATTGTTTAGGGACATGTTAGGTGTATAATTCAATCCATTCTCCATTAAGGGGGAGACTTGGAAATAATGGAGTAAGCGCCAATTACAAGTGTCAGTTCTAAGAGTCAGTTCACTGTCTGTAGAGTCTAGTTTTTTGTGGTTTGCATGCAATTGACTCAGTAGAGTCTTTTCCTATTTAAGAATGTAATCAGTCCTCATTGAATAATAAGAGAAGTGAGCATAACCTCACCGTGATCTATTTTCTCATTTTTATCTGAGATGGGTTATGATCTCGAGAACCCCTTTATATTATTTTTCTACATTACATGATCCACTTTTTCCAAAGTAGTAATACTTTAAAGATTAGTATGTTTTTGTTTGTTTAAAATGACACAATAATAGATTCCTTTTGGAACCTTGAAGGGGAACCTTATCTTTGGTAGCCAATTTTCATGTGGTATCAACTCTTAATTGAATTAGAGGATATAATAATAAGTGTTGAGAATTATTTATCTCTCCTTTTTAAGAACATATCTAAGTATGCATTATCAAGGTAAGAATTGATGAATAACATATCCATATGTTTAACCTAAAAACAAAAAGAACAAAAAAATTATATATGGAAATTTGGGTATGTTACAATACCACAAGAAGAGTTTTCTGAAAATCCTCGTATCACCCACGCTTACACAAAATCACTTGGTCAGCTACCAATAATTGTTGAGCTTCCAAGGAGTAAAGTTACACCTATAAGGTGATTAGACAACATTCCCAATATTTTTGTTGACTCCGTAGAATATCTCATCTAAACTACCTTATAAGAAGTACCAGTACCCTTGAGCTAATTTCCCCCTACCCCTCCTAAATTTGAACATAACCTTGATGGTTAGAACACTGAAATTAACCTCGAAAAGATCATGGGTGAATGTCAAGAAAAATGGAAATGATCCCACCTTGGATTTCCGAAGGTGCTTTAAATTTAGCAGAACCCTTGCATGAAATTAATAGAAAATATGACAAGGTCCTTCCCAGGTTTGATATGGATAGACTTGGTTCACCAGAGGATCACATAAAAAAATTCTTTTTATCCACTCTCATTTTAAATGTCCAACATGAGTATGTGGTCTATAGTTTGTTTCTTTATGCCTTCTCTAGCAGAGCATCTAAATCATATTTTAGTCTACCACCTAGTTCGATAACTAGCTGGAAAGAATTTGAGAAGGTATTTATCAAAAAAATTGGTGAATGAAAGACAATTGTATCCCTATATAAGGATTTAGAGGCTATTAAAATGGAAAAAAGGGGAAAAGAAAAATTTCAATCAGAGATTACTCACAGTCCTAACTAAGTTCATCATTGAGACAACTCCTTCACAATCCTTATCCATCAAATACTACATTGCAACTCTTATTCCTTCTATAAGAATGTTTGTCAAGCGATATGGTAGAGGCACTTTGGCCCTAAATTTATATGAAGATGAAAATGTATAAAGGGAGTTATCCTCATATGAAAAACACCCATATTATGAAGAGACCAGGTCGGTTGGAAATAAACCTTTACTTCTTTAAAATCCAACCAAAACAGATCCTAAGGATATTGACAGTGTGGTGAAGTTAGTTAAGAAATTGTTGAATGAAGTTGTTGATTTGAAGAAGAATTCCAATGAAGGACCTTTTAGGCCTATAAATTTTCATCCATTATTTAAGATAAATGACAACACACCTAGACCACCTGAAGCTCCATAAATTGCATTAAATCTGCACAACTTCAGCATGGATAATTTCTTCTCCTATCATCAACAAAATCATTCTGAAAAAACATGCCCTAAATGGGTAAATTCCATGACCTTGGTTATCAATCAGTTTTTAGATCAACAAAGTCTCAATGAATAACAACCAAGTGACACTGTAAGTGAAAAAAACATCAAGGAAGCTCCCCCAGAAGCTGTTATGTTCATATCGTATTGGTGTATAGACTTGAACGACAAGAAAATAGAGGAAATCTTTGTAGAAAATACACTGGTAGTTATGTCTTCCCCTAGAGATTATAATTTACACAACAAAGGTCTCGTTCCTAACACCTCCTCTTCCCAAGAAGGTAACATTCCTCTCAAGAATATTACCCCTCATATTCCTACTCCAAAACCAAGTATCCCAACCTATACAAAAGACAAAAATAAATCTAATTTATCTGTTACAACTAACACCAACAAACCGAGTACATCTAAATTAGTTGGAAACAATGTTGAATCCAACACCATGGCACCCAATAACAAGACATGTGATTCAAAATGAAACCCAAAAGTGAGAAAAATAAACATGCATGATTTCAATTACAACATTATAGAAATATTAAAAAGATAAAAGATAATATTTCCATGTTTGATATCTTCTCACTACCACAATAGCATGATCTCCACCATTATGTTTTTAAATCCGATAACTCTCAAAAAATGATCATTGTTTCTGCGAAAAAAAAAATCATATGAAAAAAAAAGAAAAGGATGTACACAAGGTAGATGTCAAGGATTCCATAAACCTAGAAAGCATAGGTGTGCACTGGAAATACCAGGTATCTCCTTTCCTAGTTACATATGAAAATTTCAATTTCAATGTACACAATTACTTAGCTGACTCTAGTCCCTCATCGAACATGATGCCTTATGCAATCTGTCAAAAGATAAAAATTGTTCTGCAGTTAACCAAAACATGAATCATACAATCAGATAAGACAAATGTCAAAGTGAAAGGAGAACTTAAAAATGTCTTAATTAGACTTGCATATGACACTACAGTGCATCAAGTTATTGACAATGTTTTGGTTGACATACCTGAAATTTATGGTTTGTTGTTACACAGAGATTGGTCAACTAAACTTCAATGAAATTTTTCCACTAACTAGTCCCATCTATGTCTTCCTTATAAATCTAAATCAAACCAGATCAATGTGAACTTTGAAGCACACATGAAGCACACGGTAACTAAGTTAGAAGGTAAAAATGAACCCATCAACTTTTCTCACACTGTTTTGGGAAATTGTTTTTTAGAGACTGATCATGGTTGTTATGAAGCATAACCATCTGAGTCACAATCGAGCACCTTTTCTATGATCCTTCCATGTGATTACACTGATGATAATGCATGCACAATATAAAAATAATTAGGTTATTGTATTATTAATCCACATATATATACTGACATTTTGACTATGTTTTTTGACAACTCCAAATCCCAACATGGAGTTGGATCAGGATGCATCCTAATCGATCCATGCCAGTGCAAAATTCTCATATCTTTTGAATTTGAACTTGAATGCACTAACAACACCATGAAATATGAAGCAATGGTCCAAGGTTTGAATAAATCCAATGACTTTGGGGTAAAATTTCTATGGGTTTTTTGTGTTTAAGAAATAATCATCGGACATGTAAGAAACTACATTCACTTTCTATCTCCACCTTTAATAGGTTACAAACAAGAGGTATGGAATTTAATTTATTATTTTGAAGATTTTAGTATTGAGTCAATACCTCGCTTCCAGAACGCTGCTGCAGAAATTTTGGAAACTACAGCCTCTAAATATGCACCTCTTAACGATGGTTTTTCATTTGAAATAATTTTCAGGCCTTCAATACTAAATAACATCACAAACTGACGAGTTTTCAATGATGATACTCAAATTATAAATTTCCTCACCAGCTTAGATGTCTTCCAAGATTATGTTATTGACGATGAAGCCCATAAAAAATACCTTCAGAGTTATCAGGATGAGGTAAGAAAACTAAAATCAAATTGTGTCTCAAATATTATGTTGACACTTGAGAAACTATTCAATTTACAGACTATGTTTAGAAGGATCTCAAATAAAAATACCAATAGTTCAATCATGATGCATTTCTTGGTGAACTTAGGAACACCTGAACAACCAAATCACATCAATTTGGGAACCTATTTTTCGGAGGTAGAGAAGCATACATTTACATAGTTTTTCAAGAGGTATCATGATGTATTTGGTTTTACGTATGAAGATTTAAAGACTTATGACACCCGCATAATTCAACATGTCATCCCAATTAAGGAAGGCGTCAAGCCATTCCAACAAAAGTTGAGGAAAGTACATCCAACTCTTAAGCCACTCATAAAAAATGATTTAAAGAAGTTGTTAGATGCCCAAATCATCTTCACGGTCCGCCATTCAACTTAGGTGTCAAATATGGTGCACGTTAGAAAGAATTCATGAGAAATTAGGATATGTGTAGATTTTCATAACCTTAAATGATAATCCAACAAAGATAACTACGCAGTTCCTCCCATGGAATACATTCTACAACTTGTCTCTGACTTTGATATGTTCTCTCTGTTGGACGAGTTTTCAGGATACAACCAGATTCTCATGGTAGAACCAGACCGATTGAAAACCACATTCAGAACTAAATGGGTAACATATGGATATAGAAGTATTCCCTTTGGTTTAACAAACGCAGCCACTAAATTTCAAATGGATATGGATATTTCCTTGAAAGGTTTAATTCATCAAAGTGTGGTGGTCTATCTCGACGACATCACTGTTTATTCAAATAAAAGGAAAGATCACCCAAGTCATTTGAAACAAATATTTGAACAATAGAAAAAGTACAATATGTCATTGAATCTGAAGAAGACCATTTTTTTTGTTTCAGAGGCTATTTTATTAGGGCATGTGATTTCCAAGGATGGAATTTTGGTGGATCCGGAAAGAATGAAAGCTATTATGCGAATTCCTCCACCACATAGCAAGAATTCAATGTAGTCCTTTTTCAAAAAGATTAACATCATAAGGATATTCATTCTATACTTTTTCAAAAATGATAAACCAATTCAACGGATGATTAAGAAAGATGTTCAATTCAAATGGATGCTCGTTTAAAAGGAAGCCTTTGAAAAAATCAAAGCCTCTATAGTTGTAGCACCATCTTTACGAAGTCCAGATTTCACAAAGGAATTTTTGTTGTACGCCTTCACATCTAACCATTCCCTTGTAGTAGTGCTCACACAGAAAGATGATCAATGGAATGAATTCCCCATCGCATTCATGAGCATTAAATTACAAGCCACTAAACTAAATTACCCACCAGTGGATAAGAATCCTTTACAGTACACAAAGCAATTAAATAGTTCAGACCTTATATTTGAAGAACCACACTAAATTGATTTTCCCTCACCCGAATTCCATAGCTCTCTTTGTTCAAAGATATTTGAGAGAGACATGAGGTAACTGGATTACAACCATACAAGAATATGACCTGGAATTTAAAGCAACCAACATCATCAAAGGTAAAGGCCTTTGAAAATTGGTGACACCAGAGATGGATTACAAAAATCAAGAAGAGGATCTATCTATGTACACAAAATAGGCCCCTTACATTCCATATTTTTAAAACTCATATTATAAAGACCTCAAGTGCTATCTTCAGCACGGTAAAACCCCATAACACATCAATTCCAAGCAGAAAAGAGCACTCAAACTGAAATCTTTACAATATCAATTGGAACAATATCAATATGATGGAGTACTACTTTGATTCCTTGAAAACAAATATGCTAAAATAGTCCTCAAAGATATGCATGATGGGCTAACAGGAGGCCATTTTTTAGGAGATACAATAGCTCACAATGTATTGAGAGATGGATACTATTGGCCTACACTATTCAAGGATGATCATGTGTATTAATGAATATATGAATCATGCCAAATATCTAAGTAAAGAGAGAACAAAGATGATTTCCCACTCCTGTTGATTAATTGGGTTGGTTGTCATTGATGTCAACCCTTGAATAAAGTCTGGTAGCGAATTCTGGTAGCACAAAGGTTTGGGTAATGGACCCAAGTTTGTTTGATGTATAATGGTATGAGTTTTGATATATTTGTAGGTAAGACTATTCTAGATGGATATTACATGCCATTCCATTTCCATTGGTATGTGGAACTTCATATAACTCCTCACAATTTGAGAGTTATGGCCTTACGAAGTTGAAGGACCCTCATATGATTGGCTTGAAACCCCAAAAGGTCAAAGAAGACAAATTTCTTGCAAAGAAGAAATTATTTAAATAATAAATTGAAGTGACAAAGTCAAAGAGGATTATTTAAATAATAAAGTGAAGTGACAAAATCAAAGAGGATTATTTAAATAATAAAGTGAAGTGACAAAGTCAGGGAGGATTATTTAAATAATAAAGTAAATAGAGAACTTTCTAATTATGGAAAGTGGTTATAAGAAGGTTAAAAATAAAATGAGGAAAATGGGTTAAGTGGTCAAGTGGCTATTAGATACATTGAAAAGTGGAAAATTGGGCAAAGTTGGACATAGGTGACTATGTGGACAAAGTGGCTATGTGGACAATGTGGCCTAGAAGATGCTTCTAAGGAAGCTACTTGGAGAGTATAAATAAGAGGCAAGGCTCTCTCATTTTAATCACACTTGAGAATATTGAATATATTCAAGTGACTTAGGTAACCAAATGATATCTAAGCCGAATTTCAGAGGGAAGGTGAAGACAAGAAGGCCAAAATTCAAAGGAAGATAAATTCCTTTGATGATGCTTTCTAAGGTATATTATTTACAGGTCATCTCACCATTTTTGTAATAATTTTTTTTGTAGAATGCTTAAGACCGTAAAATTGGGAGGCCATTGAGAAAACATATCCAAGTAGTTGTGGTATGAATTTTATCTTGTGGGTCTTTGTATTTTTGGAGTTACACTCCGTGGAAAATAGGGTTTGTGGCTAGTCCTGAAACTAGTCTAAAACAAGTGTTTCGGGTAAAAACGTCATAAATTCTTCATTATAGATCCAAATTCAGTAAGACCAAATGTGTTGTTTAGAGTATAGTCTTTAGTATTATGTGTAAAATTTTCAAATCCATACAACAAATATTCCATGCAGGGCATGCTCTACAAATTTGCTCTCTAGAATAAGCCAAAATTCAACAAGGTATGTCATTTTTTCTATAACTCCTTTTCTGAGAGGTTCCAAGTAGTGACACTTGGAGGAATTGCATAAAACAAACTGGAGAACACTGTGTACTATTTTTAGATCTTTATTCATTACAGGTACATAATTATGATTATTCCAAGTTAGGGTTGTTGACTAATCCAAAACTAGTCATGTAAGACTAAAGTAAAGTTTGATGAAAATGCTAGTCTCTTGTTGTTAAATTTAAGGAAGGTTTGTAGGTTGAGGTACAGGTTGTTGCATGTTTTATGCACTTGTTTATGGTACAATTTGATTACAGGTTGTTTGTTATAGGTTGGTGCATGGTTGATGCACTTGTTTATGGTACAAGTTGATTACAGGTTGAGGTACAAGTTGATACATGGTTAATGCATGGTTTAGGTTATTGGTAAAGGTTGTTTGGTGTAGGTTGATTGGTACAAGTTTATAGCAGTATATCTCACAGTGACAGTGTGACAGTGGTTCCATCATTCTACTTATATATCAGGGTGGTTGGATGGGGCAAGGACAGGTGGTTGTAGACACCTTCCGGTTGTAGCCAGAGAACATAGGGGGTTGTATCCTCCTTCTGGTTGTAGCCAGAGAAAATAGGGGGTTGTAGCCTCCTTCTGGTTGTAGCCAGAGAATTGGGGAGTTGGAGCTTCCCTCAGGTTGTAGCCTGAGAAACTAGGGGGTTGGAGTCTCCTTCCAGTTGCAGCTGGAAAACAAAGGAAGTTGGTGCTTCCAATGAATGTAATTCTTCAAGACATATAAGAAAATTCATTATGTGGTTTTCTCCCACTTTGGGTTTCCATGTAAAAGCACTTGTGTACATTGTATGTGTATGATTGTTCATTTGTTCATTGCTTATTTACTCTGAAAATATTCGATGATAATGCTACATTGATATAACACTTGCATTATATGGTTGAAAATGATTAAATTGCTCTATTACTGATTCACCCCCCCTCTCAGTAATCCAACAATTGGTATCAGAGCAGGTTCCTTCAGAAACCAGTTTAGCCATTGAAAGGTAGATCATGGAGAGAAACAACATGTATAAAAATGGAATACCACAGTTTGATGGACAAACGTATGTCTTTTGGAGCATAAGGATGAAGACATATATACAGGAACAAAGATTTGAAATTTGGAAATCAATTGTAGATGGATACACAACAACAACAGTTCGGCCGACAAATGACAAAGCTATCAAACTCGGTCAGAATGGTCTTGGAGAATCGATATTCACCAAAGTTACACATTGTAAATCCACTAAAGATATTTGGGACAAACTTCGAAATATTTATGAAGGAGATTCAAAAGTCAAAGCAGCAAAGCTTCAAACTTACAGAGGTTAGTTCAAACAACTAAATATGAATGAATATGAGAACATTGCATCTTACTTTTTACGAGTTGATGAAACAATAAATGCAATATTGGGATTGGGAGAAGAAATGAAAGAATCTGTAATTGTTCAAAAGGTACTAAAATATCTTCCTATGAGATTTGACCCTAAGATATCAACACTAGAATAAAGAGCATATCTAAACTCAATAAGCATGGATGAATTACATGGAATCTTCATAGCATATGAAATAAGAACTGAACAAGAAAATCCATATATAAAAGAGGCAACCTTCAAATCATCCAAAAGTTCAAAGAAAAAGGGAAAGAAAAAAGAAAAAGAGCATAGAAACAACAGTGATGTCTCAGAATATGATGAAGAAGTGGCAAACTTTGTCAGAAGATTGAACAAGGGAACCAACAACAGGTATAGAGGTAAGATTCCTTTGATTTGTTTTAATTTTGATGGTATTGGTCATTTTGCTAACAAATTTCCTTATAAGAAAAATAAAAATGATGAAGGTTAATCAAATAGAAAAAAAACATATAAAGGCAAAAGAACCACAAAGAAAGTTTTCAAGAAAATCTTATGCAACAAAGAAGACATATCATCATTAGATGAAGATGAAGTCAGTGACAATGAGACATAAAGAGTTATATTCATGGAAGTAGAAGACTCTAATAAAGAATACTTCGAATACGAATATGAAGAGGAAGAATAAGAATATGAAGAGGAAAAATTTGAATACCGAGAATAATTGTTGTGTGCCATAGAAGTTATCAGAAGAGAAAAGAATAAAAACAAGAAACTACAAGCAAAACTAGAAAAGAAATAAGACATTAAGGAACTAGAACAAATGATCACAAATTTGAAGGTTCAAATTGAATAAGATAAAATAATTGAAGAAGCACTCAAAGAACAACTAGAAGGAAGAGACAGGATCATTGGAAATTTGGAAGCCGAAATTGTCACATTAATAAAGGATCTTCAAAAGAAAAATATGCAGAACAACTCAAAAGTTTTGAATGAAATTATCAGTAGTGAAAAACCTCATCATGACAAGTCCGGACTTGGATACAATCAGACAGAAAAGGGATCAACATCCAAAACAACAAAACAATAAACATATCCAAAAAGATATGCAGAAACAAACAAAGGGGATATGAAGGTCTACAAACAAAATTACAGGGACACTCCTCCACTGAGAAGATTCAGATTCCAGAATTAATGATCGATAGAAATAGATAGGCCTCAAGAAGAAGAAGGATTCATAAGAGTGCCTCCTTTCATAATATCTTCAACTCCCAGGTATCAAACTATCTTTTTTTGTTTATGTTATGCATGTAATAATTTTGGACTTAATGCTGTGAATTGAAGAGATAACAACAGGAACATAAACAACTTTGAAAGTCATACACACAAGGGTTATCCAAGAAGGCCTAGTGAAACACAAAGAAGAATTTACAACAGGTTTGAATATTTGAGCACTGAAGTGGAATGCTACAAATGTAAAAACTTTGGACACATGGCCAAATATTGCAGAATTACACTCCCTCCTAGAGAACCACAACAGAAAAAAAAGAATCACAGATATGAACCTCATAAAAGAACATGGATAAGAAAGCATAATTAGTATAGCAATGAAGAATGCACACTCGCTCTACAAGATCAGAAGAAGAAACATGGTTGGTATGTTGACAATGGCTATTAAAAACACATGACAGGTGATAGAGACATGTTTCTTACATTAAGAAAGGAAAGAGATGGATCAGTCTCCTTCGGAAATGATGATTCAGCTAAAATCATTAGAAAAGGCACAGTCATAATTGGGAACAAGAATACCAAGGAAGAAAATTTTCTACTAGTAGAAGATATGAAACATAATATTCTAAGTGTGAGTCAAATGTGTGACCAAGGTCATAAAGTTAATTTCGATTCACAAAAGTGTGAGATAAGAAAAGAAGTTTCAGGAAAATTGATTGCAACAACTGCGAGAACTTCAAACAAAATATATGTATTAAGTGAAATTGGAAATGAAAGGTGCTTCCTAGGAAAGGAAGATGAAAGTTGGCTATGGAACAAAAGAATGGGTCACATATATTTTGATAACCTTGTAAAAGTCAACAAAAGGGAAGCAGTTAGAGAAATGCCCTAGATCATGAAACCAACCAACACTTTATGCAAGCATTGTCAACAAGGAAAGGAAACCAAGGCCAAGCTTAAATCAAAAGAATATTCAATGACAAAACCACTAGAAATTGTGCATACTAATCTAGTTGGACCAACTACAACAAAGGGTTTAAAATGTGAGAAATACTCTATGTTATTAGTTGATGATTATATAAGAATGACTGCAGTGTTATTTCTCAGGAATAAGTCAGAAGCTTTTGAAAACTTCAAGGTCTACAAGGAAATGGTTGAAAATGAAATGGATTCAAAAATCAAATCCTTGAGATCTGATAATGGAGGAGATTTCACTTCAAAGGAATTTATGGACTACTGCAACAGGCATGGAATAAAAAGACAATTATCTGTTTCTAGGACACCTCAAGAGAATGGAGTAGTTGAAAGAAAGAACAGGGCGGTACAGGAAATGGCTCGAACAATGCTAATGGATTCCAAATTGATAGATATCTTTTGGACACATGCAATGCATACAATAGTTCACATTCAAAACATACTAATGCTCAAAAACAACACTGACAAAACTCCCTACGAGCTATGGAAAGGTAGACCAACAAATGTGAAGAACTTCAGAATTTTTGGAAGCAAATGCTACATCAAAAGAGAATATGGTAGAATGGGAACGTTTGACTCTCATGTGGACAAAGGAGTACTTGTTGGTTACTCAAGTACAAGGAAATAATACAAGTGTTACAACCTAAGATTGAACAAAGTTGTGGAAATCATCAACGTAACAATTGATGAAACAGGTAGACAAGAATTAAAGGAATAAGAAAATGAATCAATGGAACAATTTTACGAAGAAGAAGTAGAAGATGAAAAATAAGTAGAAGGGGAAGATTAAGAGGATCCGACAGAAGAAGAAGAGGAAGTTCAACAAGTGCCTCCAAAGACACCTAGAAGACGAGTACAAAAGAATCATCCTTTAGATCAGATTATTGGAAACAAAGATGCAGGAGTTGATACTAGAAGAATAATATGTTCACCAGAACAAATGCACCTAGAAATCTCATATACGGTTGAACCAACCTGTTTTGAAGAGGCTAGCAAGGATGAATTTTGGAATAAGGCCATGGATGAAAAATTGTATCAAATAGAGAAAAATGACACTTGGGAATTGGTTCCAATACCAAAGGATAAGAATGTATTCAGAACAAAGTGGGTATACATGAATAATTTGAATGAAGATGGAAATGTTACAAGGAACAAAGCTAGATTAGTATGTAAAGGATATGCACAAGTTGAAGGAATCGAATTTGAAGAGAAATTTCCCCAGTTGCTAGAATGGAAGCAATTTGATTGCTTTTATCTTATGCATGCTCCAAAAATATTAAAGTGTATCATATGGACGTAAAATCATCTTTTATGAATGGGGAACTTGAAGAAGAAGTCTACATTGAACAACCAGAAGAATTTTAGTTGTCAGAGAATGCAAATTATGTGTATAAATTAAAGAAGGCATTGTATGGTCTAAAACATGCTCCTAGAGCATGGTACTCTAGACTGGATAAATATCTACAACAGAAAGGGTTCAGGAAAAGAAGTGCAGAAAGCAACCTCTACATCAAGGTAACTCAAGATAGTATTTTATTAATTGAAGTTTATGTTGATGATATTATTTTTGGAAGTACCAATGACATGTTAATATAGAAATTTGCAAAGGACATGCATAATGAATTTGAAATGTCATTACTTGGAGAACTATCCTTCTTTCTTGGTCTTTAGATGTTGGAGATATTGTCATTGATGTCAACAATCGATGTGATGATCTGTTGTTATTGATGAATTACCACAGATGAGATTGTCATTGATGTCAACAGTATATCAGTTAGAAGAAGATGTCAAACAGTATGCAAAAATCGAAAGCATGAGCTCAAAAGGAGGAGCGAACAATATGAAGATCAAAAGCTCAGAAGGAAAAATGCAGTACGTTAGAAAATGCAGAGATAGGCTGAAGCAATTCATGATTATTGTTGATCACGATAGGATCAACAATGTTCCTATGATAAAAGCATAGGAGGTTTAGCAAATGAATATCAAAGCTCAGAAGGAAGAAACGCATTGCAGAAGTATCATCAAGATCGATGGAAATATTGAGAAGTCGACCATTGCATAAGAAAAGGTGATAAGTCTCAACAGTCGTCTGATCAAGGAAATTGGCAGTGTTGATCATCTCATATAATGGACAACGGTGATATGAGTGATCGTGGGCTTGAGGATCATTGGAGGATCGTGACCGTCGATCTGCAAGCCAGATCAACAACAAGGATAAATTGTGGAGATCGGAAGGAGAATTAAACAACTCTCTAGTTTCAATCCCGCAATTGGCCTAGATCGTCAGATATCATAGAAGCAGATATCAATGACCATGGTTGATCCAAAAAGTGATCAGATTAAGTTGGATTGATTTTTGACCATCGAATGCGCAATCGACAGATGAATGTCATGGATAGATTGTGGAGATTAAAAGGAGAATTAAATATCGTGTTAGTTCCAATTCCGCAATTATTCAGGATCATTCGATCTTATAGATTCGAAGATCGATGATTGTGGTTGATTCACCAACAATGCACAAATTCCAATTGCGGAGTTTGGGTGACGAGTTAAATCACTTGCTAGTTGTGGTTCCACAATCATCCTTGATCGTGGATTTGCTTCAATAATATTCACAACTATTGGATCACTTTTGAGTGGAAGGACAGGATAAGTGGGGAAAAATGATTGAGATTTTGATTATGCGAATTCCCTTCAGTCGTTGGATCAGTTTTGAGTGGAAGGATAGGATTAGCTAGAAAAGTTGCATCGTAGAAAGATCGAGTCATTGAGCTAAGATCTTAATCAACGAACAACATTCGTTTCAGGTATAAAGATGTGAGGAGGTTATGCTCTGGAAGGTTTGAGATTTGAAATTCCTGAAATGCAAATTTCCGTCAGCCATCGGATCATTTCAAAGTGGAAGGACATGATAAGATAGAAGATTTGTATCGCTGACAAATCGAGTCGTTGATCTAAGTTCATGATCAATGAACAACATTTAGTTCGGATCTAAAGTTGCGAGGAGGTTACACTCTGGAGAAATCTCACTTTAAGAATTCAATTTGAGATTTGAAATACTCGAAGCCCAAAAATATGAAATGAATAAGGACCATCAGATTTAGAGGACATACAATGACCATTGGATCAGGGTTGTTGCTCAGCAGGCCATGTCAAAAAGAACATGCAACAGACCACGTCATAAAGGACACGTGGCAGACCACGTCAGAAGACCACATCAGCAGACCACGTCAACAAGAATATGTGGCAGACCATGTCAGTAGACCACGTCAACAAATACACATGGAATCATCGGATGATGAAAAGTGTCAAGAATAAATTGGCTCCTGCCATGTAAACAAGTGACATAAGTAAGTTACATCACTATGGGAGAATTACTTCAGGAGTTTCACCACCAAGAAACGTCAAAAGTCCCGAAGGATGAAGTTCCTAAGTTACTCTCAATCGTTGATCTAAGATACCCTTCGGATACTATCCTAGCCATTAGATCAAGGAGATGAACATGTGTCACATCGGGAGATCTACGTCGATGTCATCGAGAAACTATGACAGATCACATCAACAATCTACATTAGCAAGCACACGTGGCACAGTCAGAGAACGACAAGTGTCAATATAAAATCAACATTTTAGGTACGTGCAAATCATGAATTTGAGTGACACGTGGCAGCTTCTCGGCTCATGACACGTGATCAAGTGACACAATTAAGTTACGTCACTCCAAGAGTTTTTCTTCGGGAGTTTTACCACCAGCACTCGCCCAAAGTCCCGAAGTGTCGAATGTCGAAGACCCGAAGTGGACGCGAGACGTTCAATCTGAAGATCACTTCAGGAGCACTCTCGACCGTCGATCTACCACAGTGGAAGGATAGTGTAAGTGGAAGTATTAACTGACAAAAAGTAGTCTCCATTTATTGCACAACAGGTGATCACTCCAGAGGAAAGAAGGGGTTGAGATTTGAACTATCCGAAGTCCGAAGACCCGAAGGAGATATCGACCATTAATCCGAGAGGGACATGCATCAGTGGCTTATCATCTCTGAAATATTGATGTACAGAGGAAAGAAAGGGTTGAGACTCGAAATCTCTGAAGTCCGGAGACCTGAAGGAGATCTCGACCATCGATTTGATGTTTGGTTGCATTCTCAACCGTTGATCAAAATATAGTGGAAGGATAACATAAGCATAATAGACAAAGTCACGGAGTAAAAGGTGGCCATCCATCTCATTGCTTGATTAAGTCATGGTCGTTGGATTAAGCAATGAAGGATATATGTAATGATCGAATATGACCATTGATCCGGTTCTGTGATATAATGAGAACCGTATGATCTGTTCAACAAAAGTTTTGAAGGGCAAAGTGCCCAAGTTACAACAATCCTCCATCTCATTGCATATTGAATCATGACCGTTTAATTGATAAGATCTCAAGCGCTCGTCTCACCTAACGTCTGGTTAACGCCATTGGTCATATGGTAAAGAGATTTAAAGGGCAGAATGTAATGGGTCACTTAAATTTTTAAGCCCGTGGTTCTACGCCATTGATCATATGAGCATGGTTTGAAGGAAGCGTCGATCTTTGTTATCACAGAGACGAAGGAAATCGATCCATGCCTATGATCGATTTGTGAAAGGAAAGGGGATGCCAGGTGTAATGCTAAAGACCCAGATTGATGATCTCTAGTGGTCCCAAAAGTTATTGTAAATGAACAAGTTAGTTATAACTTGTTGCACAAGTCATTTCAATAACTTAAACAAGTTTTGAGCATAAACAATTATAAATAAAACCATGATTGGTTCACTTGAGGTGGTGTTTGTTGATGAAGAGTGGCTTGTGAAGGGAATGAGGTGGATCTGGACCTAAGGTCCACATGAATATAAGAGAGATGTAGAAGTGAAGAAAGCACAAATATATCAGAGGAAAGATAAAGCGAAGAAGGCACGAATTTCAGAGAGAAGATGAAATGCGGTGATGAGCATTTATGGTATACCTCTGATCATGAGATAGATTTGATTATATAATGGATCATTGCTACTAGAGTTGAATGAACTCTAGTTGGATAGACTGTGTTCTATCAGCAAGCTGGGTCTTGTGGAAAGTTGGGTCTTTCTTGAGATTTGGTTCTCTTCGAGGAGTTGGTGCTCCTTACTTCAGTTGGTGTTGATACAAAATAGTTGTTTCTGGGAAAATTCATATTACTATATTCATATCAATTATACAAAATCTTACACAAACATCTGGTGTCTCCTGTGTCAATTGTGATTATGATTTAAATGTTGTTAATCTATTCAATTATGTTTTGAATACTAACTTGTAAGAATAAAAGTTAGAAAAGTACACACACTAATTCACCCCCCCCTCTTAGTGTGGGCGGTGTGTTCAACATAGAATGGAAGCAATCCGACTGCGTTTAGCTTATAAATGCTCCAAAAAATATTAAAGTGTATCATATGGATGTAAAATCATCTTTTCTTAATGGGGAACTTGAAGAAGAAGTCTACATTGAACAACCAGAAGGATTTCAGTTGTCAAAGAATGAAGATTATGTGTGTAAATTAAAGAAGGCCTTGTATGGACTAAAACAGGCTCCTAGAGCATGGTACTCTAGACTAGATAAATATCTACAATGGACAGGGTTTAGAAAAAGAAGTGCAGAAAGAAACCTCTACATCAAGGTAACTCAATATAGTATTTTATTAATTGAAGTTTATGTTGATGATATTATTTTTGGAAGTACTGATGACAGATTAAGCTAGAAATTTGCAAAGGACATACAGAATGAATTTGAAATGTCATTACTTGGAGAACTATCCTTCTTTCTGGGTCTTTAGATACATCAAAGATACTAAGGAATTTTTATTTCTCAAACCAAGTATATTAGACAAATGTTAAAGAGGTTCGGAATGGAAGATTGCAAACTAGTTATCACTCCCATGCAAACCAGTTGCAAGTTGAGCAAAGATGATGATTCAAAGTCTAAAAATCAGAGGCAATATAGGTCAATGATTGGTAGCCTACTATATGTGACAACATCCAAAATATATGTAATGCATGCAATTGGACAGGTGGCACGATTTCAAGAAGCACCAAAGGAATCACATGTATTAACAGTGAAGAGGATTTTCAGATATCTCAAAGGTACAAAAGAGTTTGGATTATAGTATCCAAAAGGAAAGGTTCTATCACTTATTGACTACATAGATGCAGATTGGGCAAGTTTCATTGATGACCGACGAAGCACCAGTGGAGCACCGTTCTACTTGGGTGAGTGTTTAGTATCATGGATAAGCAAGAAACAATCATCAGTATGTTTATCTACAGTCGAGGCAGAGTACATTGCAGCAACAACATTTTGTACACAGGTTCTATGGATGAAACAAAATTTGACAGAGATACAGGTTGAGTATGATTAGCCCATTCCATTCTATTGTGATAATACAAGCACCATCAGTATCTCAAAGAACCCGGTGGTGCACTCCAAGACGAAGCACATTCCAATCAAGTGTCACTTTCTATGGAAACAGGTTGCAGAAAAGAACATCAAAGTTGAATATGTAGGCACAAAAGAACAAGTGGAAGACATATTTACAAAACCTCTTCCACGAGAATCCTTTGAGTATCTTCACCAGAGACTCAGATTTATTTCTACTCCAAAATGAATTCTTTTGAATGCTTATCTTATATGTCTTAGATGTACACGAGGAAGGACCATAAAGAGGACAATTTAGCTTGGGAGATCACATGAGTCAGTTAGGGAGAGAAATCCCGAATGGAAAGATACCTTTGCCATTGATGAGAAAGGGGGAGAGATTTATCAGATGTAGAGGATAGAGGCATGGTTCCAGGGGGAGCATTGGTCACAAAGATGCATGCATGGTTCCAGGGGGAGCGTTGGTCACAGAGATGCAGGCATGGTTTCAGGGGGAACATGAGTGATATGATTTCAGTATTGCATCAGAGTGTTGCCATAAATGCCAAAGGGGGATATTGTTGATTAATTGGATTGGTTTTCATTGATGTCAACCCTTGAAGAAACTCTGGTAGCGAATTCCGGTAGCACAAAGGTTTAGGTAATGGACCCAAGTTTGTTTTATGTATAATGGTATGAGTTTTGATATATTTGGAAGTAAGACTATCCTATATGGATAGTACATGTCATGCCATTTCCAGTGGTATGTGGAACGTCATATAACTCCTCAAAGTTTGAGAGTTATGGCCTTATGGAGTTATAGGACCCTCATATGATTGGCTTGAAACCCCAAAAGGTCAAAGAAGTCAAAGTGAAGAGACAAAATCAAAGAGGATTATTTAAATAATAAAGTGAAGTGACAAAGTCAAGGAGGATTATTTAAATAATAAAGTAAATAGAGAACTTTCTAATTATGGAAAGTGGTTATAAGAAGATTAACCCTAAAATGAGGAAAATGGGTTAAGTGGTCAAGTGGCTACTAGATACATGGACAAGTGGAAAATTCGGCAAAGTTGGACATAGGTGACTATGTGGACAAAGTGGTTATATGGACAAAGTGGCATAGAAGATGCTTCTAACGAAGCTACTTGGAGAGTATAAATAAGAGGCAAGACTCTAATTTTAATCACACTTGAGCATATTGAATATCTACAAGTGACTGAGGTAACCAAAGGATATCTAAACCAAATTTCAGAGGGAAGGTGAAGTAAAGAAGACTGAAATTCAAGGGAGGATAAATTCTTTTGATGATTCTTTCTAAGGTATGCTATTTACAGGTCATCTCACCATTTTCACAATAATTTTTTTTTAGAATGATTCAGACCATGAAATTGGGATTTCATTGAGAAAACATATCCAAGTAGATGTGGTACAAATTTTAGCTTGTGGGTCATTGTATTTTTGGAGTTACACTTCGTGGACAATAAGGTTTGTGGCTAGTCCTGAAACTAGTCTAAAACAAGTGTTTCGAGTAAAAACGTCATAAATTATTCATAACCTATCCAAATTCAGTAAGACCAAATGTGTTGGTTATAGTATAGTATTTAGTATTATGTGTAAAATTTTCAGATCCTAAAACAAATATTCCATGTGGGGCAGGCTCTACAAGTTCGCTCTCTAGAATAAGCCAAAATTCAACAAGGTATGCCATTTTTTCTATAACTCCTTTTCTTAGAGGTTCCAAGTAGAGACACCTGGAGGAATTGCATAAAACACATTGAATAACACTTTTTACTATTTTCATATCTTTATTCATTACAAGTACATAGTTATGATTATTTCAAGTTAGGGTTGTTGACTAATCCAAAGCTAGTCATGTGAGACCTAAGTAAAGTTTGATGAAAATGCTAGTCTCTTGTTGTTAAAGTTAAGGAAGGTTTGCAGGTTGAGGTACAGGTTGGTGCATGGCTGATGCACTTGTTTATGGTACAAGTTGATTACAAGTTGTTTGGTACAGGTTGGTGCATGATTGATGCACTTGTTTATGGTACAGGTTGATTATAGGTTGAGGTATACGTTGATGCATGGTTCAGGTTATTGGCACAAGTGGTTTGGTGTAGGTTGATTGGTACAGGTTTACAACAATATATCTCACAGTGACAGTGTGACAGTGGTTCCATCATTCTACGTATACGTCAGGGTGGTTGAACAGGGAAAGGACAGGTGGTTGTAGCCACCTTCCGGTTGTAGCTAGAGAACATAGGGGGTTGTAGCCTCCTTTTGGTTGTAGACAAAGAATTGGGGAGTTCGATATTACCTCAGGTTGTAGCATGAGAAAGTAGGGGGTTGGAGCCTCCTTCCAGTTGCAGCTGGAAAGCAAAAAAAGTTGGTGCTTCCAATGAATGTAATTCTTCAAGACATATAAGAAAAACATTTTGTGGTTTTATCCCACTTTGGGTTTCAACGTAAAAACATTGGTGTACTGTGTATGTGTATGATTGTTCATTTGTTCATTTTTTATTTACTCTGCAAATATTGGATGATAATGCTACATTGATATAACACTTGCATTATATTTTTTAAAAGGATTAAATTTCTCTATTACTGATTC
>ML806789.1:59887-71095 GCA_009831015.1 Picea engelmannii | reverse complement strand
AGTAATCCAACAACTCCAACCTATTATTGTTGAATACCCCTTCGAACAGTGGGGGTTGTACATCATTGGTGAGATCAATCCTCATTATTTCGAGCAGCGCAGGAATATCCTAATTGCTATGGACTATTCTATGTGTTGGACCAAAGAAATACCATTAGCCAAGGTGAATGATGAAACGATAATGAATATCCTTGAACAACACATTATCACCAGGTTCGAGATGCCTAACTCTCTTGTGTTTGATAATGCAACATACTTTTAATCATTGAAATTTTTTTATTTTTCCTTAGAAAAGTGGATTACTTTGAAATATAAAACCAACTATTATCCTCATGGAAATGGTTTGGTTGAATCCATAAACAAGAAACTGATCTGAATCCTTAAGAGAACAATAGTTGATCATCGGATAAAATGACATAATGCTCTACCTAATTCCCTTTGGGTCGATCATGTCACACCAAAGGCCTCTATAGGGACTTCCTCATACTTTTTTTTCTATGGGAAAGAAGTTATTTTACCTTCAAATATCCACCTTTATTCCCTACAACTCACCCAACATTCCCACGAGAGAGAATTTCTCTTCATCCAACGACGTAGTCATACATTCCTAAACCTAGAAGAAAATCATGCCAAGGAAAAAATCAAGTTTGAAACTCATTGTAACATCTCTATCTTGCACACACATGATTTGACTTATTCTTTGAAGACACTTGCGTGCAAGTGATCCGGTTTTGTATATGGTTGTCTGTTTCGCTTATGGATTTAGATGATGATGTTGTTGGATTATGATGTTATGTTATTTGATATCTATGTATAGACAGGTGCTATTGACAGGTTTCTCCTGAGTGTGCAGGACACTCGACATATTAAGGATGTTGATGACATCAATGGACCTCCTTGGACTCCATATCGAGTTAGGGAGTGGATAGTATATGGTTTGGGTATTTCTATTTATGTATATGTGACATATGATAGGATATATTATGATGTTATTTATGGATCATTGAAAGTGTTTCGTTGATGGATGCAGTCTAATGATTTCTTGCTAATCAGACTCAAATAAGGAGTAAAGGGGCCATGCACAACAACCAAATATTGAGGGAGAGGTGTCGCAACAACCCTGCCACTACCTACTAGCACTCCCGATGTGGCTCAAATTGTAGGTTAACGATGTTGTGAGGGAAGACTGAGACAATCACTCATGAAGATTCTAAAGGGTGAAAAATAAGGCATGGTACTTATTCCTTATAGGCCCTTAGTCTCTCACAAGGTCACCTGATGGAGTATTGACTCCAAGGGTTGGACAACTAACAAAATTAGTCAAAGGCGAGTGACACCCTTGGAGCACGTAGTGTGTCTTGAAGGGCATGTCGCATAAATAAAACATGAATAAAGGCAAGTGGCACCCTTGGAGCACATAGTGTGTCTTGAAGGGCACGTCACATAAACAAAACATGAATAAAGGCGAGTGGAACTCTTGGAGCATGTAGTGCGTCTTGGAGAGCACGTTGTGATTTTAATAAAGGTTAGTCAATGAACCTAGGTGCCTAGAAAACAATAATTGTTTTGACATGGTCAACCTTAAAATAAATATTGAATGAGTAATTTTTATTAATTGTAAAATCCCCTTTAAAATTCTAAGCCTAGTTAAAATTAATCCTAGGTCTAAATAGGGTAAGAAGACTAAAAACTAAATAATCAATTATTAAAAGGGGGATGAAGAAAAATTAAGTTAAGAAATAAAAGATAAATATTTTATCTAAAGATTTAATTACTGATTATGTGCAAGACATGCTAAGTTGGAACTAAGACAAGAATGGAAATGAATGTAAAAAGGAATGTGGAAACATAGAAAGGAATATATTCTAGTCTAACTAAAGAACTTTCCTAAATGAAGCACAACTAAGTTTTAGAAAGTCGTCAGTCATTAAAAAGGAAACAGAGGGAATAAAGGGACAACAAGGAGTATTTTTAGGAGTGCTTTTAGGATGTGTGAGGGAAGCTGACATTTAATTAAATTAAATAAGTGAATTTATGGTGCAACTAAGGGATCGGGTGACAAGTGTACAAGGGAGAGTATTTCCTAATTAATTTTTAATAAAATGAATTAAACGTGCAAATGGAAAGTGTTCACTAAGAAAAACCTTATAAAAGTATGGCTAAGAAGAGGAATGGGGGGATGAATGAAATGCGTAAAGTTATGCTGCCCAAATTTCTTTGACTGGTTTTTCTTGTGGGAGTTGGGATATCCAGCTCGAAAATGAGAGTGGTAGCTCGACCTTGTGAGGCGATATGGGATGTATATTTTTCTCTTGTTTTGTGTGTGTGGCCCCTTTGTGGATAGGGGGGCTAAGGGGGAAGAAGAGTACCCCTAGCCTTGGATGGGAGGTACCAGTGAGGTATTCACAGTTAGCAAGCCAGAGACAAAAAGGAGCGCAAGCATGGAATAACAACTTCGGATTCTTCACCTCCAGTTACGGTAATCCTAAACTGAGATTGCACTCATTTAGTTTCAATTTTAAATGTAGTTTAATTCCATTGCATACACATTGTTGGGAAATTTTATTCAAGTTTTATATTTTTACTGAGATTTAATTAAGCATGTCGTTGCGGTAATCCCATCTTGTATTTGTTTCTCCGTGAGAATTTATCCCAACCATATGCATTCATTATTGAGCTATTGTTTCATTTTCTCCCTAGCAAAACCATCACTTTGAAATTTAATGGTTTGATCCTTTCTTATCTAACTCATTTCCTCCCTGGAAAAACCCTCTCTTTGAAATTTAATGGTTTGATCCTTGCTTATCTAACTCATTTCCTCCCTAGCGAAACCCACGCTCTGAATCAATTTTACCCTAGTGTTTTTATGGCACCTTCACCCAATAAATTTTAATCTTTGCTCCCAAAATCCATTTTGTCCATCCCTACGATGGGTCAATTCTAGCTCTTGTGTTGGCAAGCCTCTTGGTGATTCTTCCTTCTTTGTGTTTTCTTCATTCAAAACAAATTTTTGGGCATAAAAACTCTCTGCGTTTGCTTCGTTCACAACAAATTTTTGGGCATAAAATATCTTTGCGTTTTGCTTCTTTCACAACAAATATTTTGGCCTAACAACTCTTTGTGTCTTTCTTCTTTCACAACAAATATTTTGGCATAAAAACTCTCTGCATTTTGCTTCCCTCACAAAAACAAATTGGGCATAAAAACTCTCTATGTTTTTCTTCTTTCACAACAAATATTTTGGCATAAAAACTCTCTTCATTTTTCTTCTTCCACAACAAATATTTTGGCATAAAAACTCTCTATGTTTTGCTTCCTTCACAGAAAATTTTTGGGCATAAAAACTCTCTGCGTTTTTTTTCTTTCACAACAAATATTTTGGCATCAAAACTCTCTACATTTGCTTCTTTCAAAACAAATACTTTGGCATAAAAACTCTTTGCATTTTCTTCATTGACAACAACTTTTTGGGCATAAAACTCTCTACGTTTTGCTTCCTTCGCATCAATTTTTTTTGGGCATTTTATTCCAACAGTTATCCATTGCACAACCTCTTGTGGTAAGGTGAGTGGCCTTGGGAATTTTATTCTAATTGTTACCCATTTCAAAACCCCTTGTGGTAAGGCGAGTTGCCTTGGGATTTTTATTCTGACCGTTATCCATTGCACAACCTCTTGTGGTAAGGAGAGTTGCCTTGGGCATTTTATTCTAACCATTATCCATTGCACAACCTCTTGTGGTAAGGTGAGTTTCCTTGGGAGTTTTAGTCCGACCGTTATCCATTGCACAACATCTTATGGTAAGGCGATTTGCCTTGGGAGTTTTATTCCGACAGTTATCCATTGCAAAACCTCTTTTGGTAAGGCGAGTTTCCTTAGGAGTTTTAATTCGACAATAATCCATTGCAAAACCTCTTGTTGTAAGGAGAATTTGCCTTGGGTGTTTTTATTCCATCAGTCATCTCCTTGCACAATGATTTTACTCACCTTCGCTTTGCATTTCTGCTAGTCTTAATCTATGTATTTTCTATTCTTATCTCGACGAATTTACCCAACAAATTACCTCAATGAATGCTGAGTGGGGGAGGGGGTTATGCTTCCATCTATGTCAAAGACATGGCTCTTGTAATTTTCGTCTTTTATTTGATGATTTTAGAAATGGGGTTAACATTTGTTAATTTGTATTTTGTACTATGAAATTGTTGTTCAATATATAGAAGAATTTCTCACTCATCATTATATGCCATGGGGCTAAGCTACAATCTATGCAAAAGACATGGCCCTTCTATTTTTCATCTTTATGGGGTTAATATTTGTTAATTTTTATTTTGTACTATGAAATAGTTGTTCAATATATAGATGAATTTAGGACTCATCATTATTTTATTGTAGTTCAATTTAAATTGTTGTTCCATATTTGATAAATCCCGGACCCAAAATGTCAATTTAATTTCAGGTCATTGAGTTATATGAGTTACTGTAGAATATGACACCATCAAGTATTCAATGTATTTAATTTTACAATGGTAGTTAAATATAGTAATGCATGGAGAGGTGATGGAAGGCTAAGGTGTTGTTAGATATATTCTACTTAATCTAATTGATCACCCTTAAGACAAGACAGATGAATTATTTAAGGTTTCTTTTGAATATAGATTTGTGGATCCCATGGCGCCTCGAAATCATGGGGATACATTTTTAATTTGGTAATTAATTTACTCGCGTGCCTTAATAAAGTTGATGGATGACTACTTGTATTATTCTCATGCACCCTGAAATTAATAGATTAGATTACTTTTTGTGCCTCAAAATTTAGTTGATAATCGTATTGCATGATGGATAATGATTGACTTGAATCATAATGTGATAATATTACCTAGTGCTATTAAGTAACCTTGTTGCATGAGTGTTAGTAGTATGTTGTGTTTCTCAATGGGCCTTGATGACTCATAATGTTTACGCTTTTGGAATTTACCCGTGCGCCTTGTAACAATGTGGTTGTGTGATTTCCTAAGTGCTTAGATTTATGTGCATGCATGGTAATGAAGTTGATTTACGTTAGCTCAGTATTTAAATCACGCGCGTGCCTTGGAATAATGTTGCTTATGATCGACTTCAATACTGGTTTATTCGCACGCCTTGGATTAAATTAGATGTTTTCTTTTGAGCCTTGAAATTAGATAAAGTTGAATACATTGCACCTTAACTTATGTTGTGGTGTGATTGTTTTGTAATATTTCTTTTACACCTTTAATTTTACGTTGATCACTTTTGCGTCATGAGTAGTTTGATAATAAATCTTGTGTCATGAAATTATGTAGATATATGACTGATTTAGCAACTAGTTCCTCTTGCACCATTACTTAAGTTGACATGTGAATGTTCTAGAGTTTTTTTACTCTTGTGTGCAACAATTATTTAAATGTTGATGTATGATTGATAACGATGATGGTCACCCTTGCGCCATAGTAAATTGATGTTTAGTATTGATGGATTGATGAAATGAATGATCGTTGGTGTTGTTGATTTAGCTAGTTACTTGGATTGATTGTGTTAGTGGGATGTAGACACCTCCTTGTTCCTCAAAACAATCACCAGCCCTGAGACATTAAATGGTTAAAATCAATTAGAACCTGGGTTTGAGCAGTGCTTATGTGTCCTGGAGGTCCTAACCTTGCAGGGTAGTTTGGGTGGGTAGTATCTTATGTCACTCTTACGATTATCCTTATGATCCTTAAGTTATCATTACGTTATCTCATGTTATCCTGGTGTTATCTGATGATTATATTTATATATGAGTTGAGTGATTTATGATTCATATTGTTTATGCGTCATTACTAATTGTATGATTGCAATGATTAAGGGTTTCTATTTTTTTTTAATGCATCGATATGCGCATCATTATTTATTTTGATGATGTGTTGGCTTTGTGTCGTGATTGATTGTTAATGCATTAATATTGTTTTGTTAATATATTGGATGATGTGTCGATAATGTTTCTATTAATTATGATGTTTTAAATTTCTTAACGCAAAATTTTTACCTGTTGTACATCGCTTTTGTTTTTGTAATGACGAAGGGTCATTACATATGGTATCGGAGAGGGTTGAACCCTATGAGTGTAGATTGTCATGCCTTCCACTGTATTATACCCTTGATTAATAACTTAGCTCTAATTAAAATTTTAACTTGCTTTTACCAGAAATCCTGGTCAGAGGACGCCGCAGAGGTAGATGACATGGTGCTAGGGGAAGAGGCGTGACACCTCCAATAGAATCCACGCCATAGGGGACTAACCCCAAGGAGAAGAACAAGTCTTTCAACATAGAATGTTTTTGTGCGGGATGCGGTTGTTGTGACGAGGTCCTTTCAGAGGATGTCAGAGGCCTTGATTAACCGCCTAGATGGAGATGAGATCGGGGTGTATGTACCCCGCTGAAGGTCCATCACACGCCCCAATTGGTACTAGTAGCAATCACAGAGAACTCAAGAAGGTTAACCTTCCCGATTTCATGGGTGCCATGGATGGCTCAGTCATCGAGGCTTGGATGGAGAACATGGCGATGTGATTCTCACTTCGCGATTTCTCCTCCAACATGAAAGTATGCATGGTAGTCTTTCAGTTGAAGGGAAGCACTCTTCTATGGTGGAAGATGCTCCCACCTCAACTAAACATGGTCTTCGAAGACGTTTCATGGGAATTGTTCGAGGAATGATTCTGGGAGAGGTAATGGTTAGGGGAATTAATTGAGTGCCAACTCAATGAGTCCAATGCCTTATGACATGGTGGTCGTACAGTGCTGGAGTAAGAGGCTAGATTCTGGAGTTACTTTGGTATGCCCCACATATGAACACAGAGAATATGGAGGTCAACAAGGTTTTGCTCGGCCTGAACTCTAATGTCATGCGAAAGTGAGGATCCTAATGCCTCAGACGCTCCACAATGTAGTCCAGAAGTCCCTAATAGTTGATGAAGAGATGATCAACGGGGGTCAGGGAAGGATTCATGCGAGACCGATGGGACATGCGACGCCTGGTGTATAGCAACATCAGACTCCAGCTAGACTTTATTCAAGGTATCGGGATACATTGAGAGGATCTGCGTTCACGACACCTTGACGACCAGCTTCCAAGCGGGGAACTCCCCATAGGGGACCACCACATCAACAAAAACAGTCGTTAGGCCTATTCAGCGAAAGAGACTAGGGTTTCAGGCTGGTGGGCCAACAACTTCTACTTCGAGGACCAGGAGTACTGGACCGAAAACCATATGCTGGAAAGGTGGAGAATCACTTTACCAGTGTGATTTTATGGTTGAGAGGGACAAAGCGGTTGGATCAATAGGAACCACTACAGTTGAAGATTGGGAAAGGCCCATAGGATTCACGCACCAATGAATAACCTCCAAGTCGAGCACCATTCCACTGTTCTCGAGACGTCAGGCACAATCGTCGACCAAACTTTTGGTTTTGGATGGAAATAGGTACTACAAAAGAGCATGTGCAATGATGCAAGTCCTATACATTCTTAGCGTTGAACGACCAGGGCATGGCAGAAGGATTAGAAAACCTTTCGGTAGTACGATAATTTGAGGATGTAATTCCCAGAGGAGTTACTAGGATTGTTTCCTGAGAGGGAATTGGAATTTACCATCGACCTAAAACCTGGAACTGAATCGATAGAAAGAACGCCTTATCAGATGTCCTCCCCTGAGTTACAGGAGTTCAAAATACAACTGAAAGAGTTGTTAGACCTAGGACTTATACATCCAAGTATGTCACCTTGGGGTGCACCTGTTATTTTCATGCGTAAGAAGGATGGGTTGTGGAGACTCTGCATTGACTACCGTCAATTGAACAAGGCAACGATCAAGAACCAATATCCATTTCCAAGAATAGACGATTTGCTTGATCAAATGAAGGGTGTGATGGTGTTTTCGAAGATCGACTTGAGGTTAGGATACCACCAGTTACGAATCAAGGAGGAAGACATTCCTAAGACCACATTCAAGAAGAGGTATGGACATTACGAATTTACCATTTAACCCTTTGAACTGACAAATGCCCCAGGGGTATTCATGAGCTTGATGAATGGGGTGTTTCACGAATAATTGGACAAATTTGTTCAAGTATTCATTGACGACATCTTGATATATTCTCAGATGATGAAAGAACATGACTAACTTTTTCATTGGGTACTACAGTGTATTTGAGAGAATAAATTATACGGGAAACTGTAGAAATTCTCTTTCTATCAATCGAGGATTCATTATTTAGGACATGTTATCTCCAACGAAGGTATCATTGTGGATCCAAAGAAGATAGAGGCTATTATGGAATGGCCTACACTGACGAACATACCCGAAGTATGTAGCTTCATGGGTTTAGCAGGATATTATCGACGGTTCATCGAAGTTTTTTCGAAGATAGAAAATCCGACTATGGAGTCGCAAAAGAAAAACGATAAGTTGTATGGACCAAGAAGTGCACGGAATCATTTAGAAGGGTCAATGGGTTGTTGATGAAAACGCCGATACTGAAGGTCCCCGACTTGGACAGGGATTTTTGGGCATGCGTAGATGCATCCAAGGAAGGTTTAGGCGAAGTATTGATGCAAGACAGTCAGGTAATCGCCTACATATCAAGGAAATTATGAAGGCATGTGGATAGATATGCAACACATGTTTGGGAGTTATTGGCCATTATGTATGCCTGGAAGGTGTGGAGACACTATCTGTATGGACGAAAATTTGAACAAAAAGGGATACAAATCATGGTGTAATGGAACAATTGTTACGCAAATGACTTGAGCACATGGAAAAAGCATTGGTCAGTATTACTTAGCTAATACGATTTGAGATTAATTACATTCATTGATCGGTGAAAAGAGTCGCAGATTCGTTGATTCGGAGACCTCGAATGTTTTTGGTGATACCTCTTCAGAATAATCTTTGAGAAAATATTCTGACTACAACGTGATGATGACTAATATAAAAAGGTTAAGGAAAATGTCGAACAAGACACTATGTTGGTACCAAAACTTGAAGGATATACTTGGGAAACACCAGATTGATTGGGTATAATAACTGTATTTATGTACCTCCTAACGATGAATTGAGAAGTTACATATTAAGAGAATCTCATAGAGCGGTGTACATGGCTCATCCAGGAGTCACGAAGATGAGGGTAGACCTTAAATACTTACTCTTATGGAAAGGAATGAAGGCGGACATAGTAAACTACATGGTGAGATGTCTAGAATGTTAGTAGGTGAAGGTTGAACATCGACATCCAACAGGATTACTATAGCCACACGTTATTCCACAATCGAAATGGGAGGTCATTTTGATGGAATTCATTGTTGGATTGTCGTTTATGACAAGGAGGCATGACTTGATTTTCTTGGTAGTTGACACTCAAACGAAGAGTGCACATTTTATCCTTGTGCGTATGATGTATTAGGTGCCAGACATAGCTAGAGTTTTCATAAGTGATATTGTGAGATTGCATGGCGTGCCTACTAGGATCATATCTGACCGAGGATCGGTGTTTACATGGCAATTTTTTACTAGTTTCCAAGAGTCCTTCGGAACCCAAATTAACTTTAGTACTGCGTATCACCTGAAGACAGATGGGAAGGCATAACTAATGAACCAAAAATTTGGAAGATATGTTGCTAATCTAAAAATTGAAGAAGACTTGAAAAACTTGAAAAATTATTGCAAGTCAAATGTCATGTGTTTAAAGCAAATGGATCATTTTGCAACACATAAATTAAGGATTAATTATGCAAATTACACATATACAGCAGCATAATCATTGAACATAAACATATAAGAACAACAATTGATAAAGGAGTTCACCCCTCTTATGGGCTACATCTCCTGGTCCAGCTTCCAATGGATCATTATTATTAATTATTCAAAAAGTGCTCAAAAACATGTCTTACAATGCTCAAACTGACAAACCAACTGCTCCAATGGCTTCCCAGCATCCCAAAACCCTGTCTGGGCTCTTTTGGCACCTCAATCGGTCGAAAAATGAAGAAGTTAGGCCTCCTGGAAGTCTCCCTCTTCAAGCTTGCTATCTCTGGTTCTACAATTCGCACCCCTCTTCATTGAACCTGGCTCACATGCTCATTTAAGCGCAAAAATCCAACACCAGGCACAATCGCGCCAACGCTGCAAACTGTAGGACGGTTAAGGGTGCGCCAGCCTCTAACCGCCTCGGCACCTGGGCATATGACAGCATGTGACTGCGTGCAAGGCATAAAGGTGGTTAACAAAGGTTACAACCGTTTGACCGTTTAATTTTCCCGCGCTCCAGGCCGCGGGCATGTGGCACACAACATATGACCAAGGGTCATATCAAACCCCGCGCCCACAACCGTTCGCATACATTATACACCGGTTACATAACAAAACCCACGGCTATATGTTTAACCCCGCGCGCAAACATATTATAACACAGTTATATGTTTAACCCCGCGCGCAAACATATTATAAAACGGTTATATGTTTATACAATGGAACCATGGGTCGGGGCTAAGCCCCGGCCCACCCCCCTTCCATTTAATACAATGAACGGATTCAAATAATATTGCAACCACATATTAAACAAGAACTAACTTATGGCCCAATGGTCGGGCTGTCGTGCGAAGGCACTAGGTGAATGGGAGGTCCGGGGGTCGAACCCCACGGACTCCCACATAAGTTTTACACAACCATATGAACCAAAAAAAAAATGAGTGACACGTGGTGCCTCCGGATTGGGCCACGTGTCCTCACAACATTTGCCAGGTACAGGACACGTGTCAACACCTGACTCGCCAACAATCAACCAATAAACAACTGCCATGTCATCATCGTACTGTCTGTACGGACCTGCCACGTCAGACCGTACAGACTATACGGACTATACGGATAGGTACAGTCAGCATCAATTTTTTTGCCTGTTTGGCTTGGCGAACAGATCGCGATATCTTCTCCATACGACGTCCATTTGACAAAGTAAATATACTGTCGGAATCAGGAAGACGAGACAGATGCAATGGAACTATTTTCGTCGCATTCTGAGCACTTTGAAAATTGAGCAAAATTTGATCCCCTGATCACACCTCCCCATTGAGAAGCTTTTGGACCTCCAAAAGACTATCTCAGTCTATGTGAAGATGAGGGTATAGTTCCCTCACCCTTCCAACCTCAATCCAC